>UELU01138862.1:42690-89319 GCA_900490025.1 Megastigmus dorsalis
CCCCCCCCCCCCTCCTCCCCCTTTCGCTCCATTATCCCAACGGAAGATTGAAGAGCCACTCAGGAGACGCACCCGTAAAGGCTATACTTGTTTCTCTCACTCTCTCTTATCCGCGTGTACACACTGACTTTCTTCGAGTCCTCGCGAAGATCGAGCCCATCGATCAATTAGGTGCGTCGAGCTCGTAAATCGCTCGAGACCGACATTATGCCACCCCTCTCTTCTAATCGCCTCTCATTTCTCTCTCTCTCTCTCTGTACTTTTGCAGCCGCGCAAGATCGTTATTATCGGCCTCTGCGTGCGCGATCGTAAAATCTGACATTGTATGAGTGTGCTCGAGCGATTTATGTGTGTGGGTGTGTGCGTGTGTTTGTAGCAATGAGTTTTGCGCGTGAGTGGATTGATTTTCCTTTTGCTCTCTCGCGATCTCGCGACCGTACATATAACGAGCTATTAATGCATCCTTTTGCATGTCTGAGGACTGAGGGGCTTTGTTTTGTGCAATTCTTTTATAGGCTTAAAAATAGCAAGGAATTTTTTAAATTATCGATTTCCACATAGCGAGAATAGCGTGCGTAGTTCTCCCTCTCTTTCTCTGTTTCTGTTATTTATGCAAGGGGGGGGGGGATAAAGACGCGGACTGTTCTTGGAAAAAGGTCTGAGTTGTGCATCTTCGTAGACGGAAAAGTCTAGTTTCTCGCTGTTCAATTATCGTGTACGTGATATTTTTAGTTAATTTTCTTTTTACTTTTTTAATGCACGTTCTCTTGTGTTGGGGTACTGTTCTGCTCTTCAAATCTCTTGAATCATAATTTAACCAGTCGCAAATAAAAGTGATTTAATGAAATTCGAGTTATAAAATTGGTACATTATTTCAAACTTGATAAAGGAAACAAATAATTAAGCTGGATCAAAATTTTATCAAGCAATTAATCATATTATCTTTACGTTGAAAATAATATACACTATGATACATTAATGATGGGTTGAATCGAAGTGGACATTAAAAAATAGTTTTTTTTTTTTCGTTTGAATAATTTATTGGCACTGCAAAACCACGCTCAGCTAGCAAAGCCGATAAGAAAGTAGGTTTTAAATATGTTAAAACAGGAAAAGCTCTCATAGAGAAGATTCCCCTTCAATTTCATATTCGATATAAATTATTCAAGATGTTGAATAGTGATGCCAGAGTTGAGTCGTATTATTGAAATCAGAATTTACTCGCAACCGAATTAAGCTTATCGATTTTGTTACAGCCCACAAAAATTATTTTTTTACGGTTAATGAATAATGTATTTCACTTTATGGTCAATATTGTTATATTATTCAAGTTTTTCATTTTGACGATACTTATAGAGCTTTTAAAGTAGAAATTTTTTTTATCAGAAATATATTACAAAATATACGAAATGTGAACTTTTGCATAGTATATTTTTCGTTCCATTTCCAGTCGTGGAAAATTAAAATGAGCAGCTATTTTAAAATATTGAAATATTCATCATTTTCAAAATTTGCTCCAAAAAATACCACGGGAAACTTTTCTTGGCGTAAAGCTGCTCATATTTTGGCAATTTAAATTCCTACACTTATTAGGTTTCCATCGCTACCATGAATAATATGCTACACATAACTCGAAAATTAATTCCATAACCGATTTTCACTGAATAAAAAAAAAAACTATCAAAATGCTTATAATTGCATTATCACGTACGAAACATTCTAATCACAAAAATCCTTAACAATAAATCACAGCCATCGCTCGTTAAAAAAATGAACCAAAGGAAAATAGTACCGACCTCTCGGAGTGAGCAGCATCGGCGGACTGGTGCAGGGCCTTCCTCACGAGGCTGTCGCTGTTTGTCCGGCAAGCGGTCGGTCGACCGCTGGTCGCGGGGCTGCCCTCGGTGGACGCGGCCGGTGGCGTCGGCGTCGGCGGCGTCGTAGTCGTCGTCACGTCGGCCCCCGGTCCGGGTTTGTCCGCCATTGCGGCCTCCCTCGCGGCGCCCCGGCCGCAGAGGCCCAGCAGACGGTTCACGATCACGCGGCCAACTTACGCGCCGACTGATTAGCAGCGGGACGCTGCCCCGCCGCGACGTGTCTGCAACAAGTGAATTGGGGAGTGGCGTTTCAGTCAACATGCATTTGATGGCTGGGCATTTGTTACGTAGGATGAACATTTTGGGAGCACTGATTTTCTGCGGTTGATAGATATTTAAGAAACGAGTTTTAGCATACTAACTAATTTTAAAAGAAGCTTATTTTGTGGGATGGCAAGAGCGAATTGTCGCTATGTGTTTAATGTTGAATTTCATACAAAAATTAGACAAATGTGTATAGAAAAACTATTCATACGAAATACTAAGTAATTATCAAATGACTAATGGAGTTATCATAGTTGTCGTTTTCGACCCTTTTCGACATATCTCAGGAAACTTTATTTCGGACTACGGCTAGATATCCTGATTTTAATATAATGATCGCTAACGTCATTCATTTTCATTAATTACTTTGTTTATTTTTAAGATTATTAGATTCGGCGTTTTCTATAGATCAAAAATATTTATAATAATTTTGTCAGTCTATATTAAAAAAAAATTAGATAAAATAAATTTGGAATTGTGTCAATCAATCTAATTTAGAAAGGAAAAAAACAAAGGAAAACTGTACAAATAAATTGAACCGCATTCATCGTAAAATAATCAGATTCCATCACCTTTTACAAACAGCGACTAACGAACTTAATAGGAACTGCGGCGACATAATTATCCCCGAGACATCCAAGAATTAAGAATAGTATCGCCGTAATCATTATAATACAAAATAATGCAGGAGCCGTGCGGTTAAATATACAACTGCAGCCCTCGAACAAAGGGTTGAATTTTCTTTGAGAAAAAAGAGAGAGAGACAGACAGAGAGAGAGAGAGGAGAGGAGGAGAGAAGGCAGAGGGCCATTTTACTTTGTCATGATGTATTATATGATGGCGAGGAAGAAGAAAGAGAAGGAAGTGAAAGCACGTTTTGCGTTTAACGAGCGGACGACTAGCTTTTCGGCATTGTCGCGTCTACCTGTGGAGGAAAAGTTTCCGAAGGCTCTCCAGCAGCCTGAGCTGCTCTACGCAAACATACAGCGGGAGGGAGCGAGAGGACGGGTTAAGAACTAGAGTAGAGGGCTTCGTTTTAATTAGACTGATTTATAGTTTTTGTTTGATTTAATTAGTAGGGGCGGTTTTGATTAATTGAGGCCTAATTACTCGAGACTACTCGAGGAATTCTGTGTAGCTCGTCGCTCTTTGAAGATGTGTCATGAAAGCGATAATTACGCAAATTTGTATTCTATTCTCAGGCCTTCTTTCTCCATTTTTCTATTCGTAGGACTTTAAATAAATTTACATATTACGTACGCCAATTATACTGAAATTTGTAACATAATATTCTTAATATACACCCTCATTCCTGTAGCTCTTTCAATAAATCTTATGAATAGTTTAAAGGTGTTAAGGACTCGAATGATCGTTAAAAAACATGAAAATCTTTCAGCAAAATATTTATTTAAAGTATATTTTTTTGACACTACGACGGCTTAGCAGTATTTATGCCGTTTTCATCAGGCTAGAAATTCAAATAATGACGGAGTAGATATTAATATTAAAACTAAAAACTTTTACAAGAGTACACTAGACGATAATACATTTTCTTTGGACATACCTTAAAAACTTAATAAATAGAACAAATGATCTCGGACACATGTATTTGAAACAAGTTAGATTTAAAACTGCAAAAAAACTATTATAATTAATTATTATCATTAAATATTAAGTTTAAAATTTTAAATTTAAGTATTGAACTGATAATCGAAAAAAACACTCACAGCATCAATCCTCTATTATGTAATTTCCCGAGCCCGGCGAGCATAACATATATATGCATTGTTATGAATAGTTTTTTTAGAATCAATGAAAAAATTACTTTCACACCACAAATCTTCAGTATTATACAGGACACGTATAAAAAGTGGAAACTTTTACCATTTATATGCCAGAAATGATTATCGGTCTCTCTGAACCGAATAAATTTCGAAGAGGCAAGGAAATAGCCTGATATATATTTTTCAAAGAGACTTGTCTCTTTGAAATTTATTTGGTTCGGATAGACCGATAATCATTTCTGATATTGATATTGTTCAAGTAACCAAATGTAATGTCTTGTATATACTCAGCGCCTTGGAAAAACAGTTGCGCTATGACTGGTGAAATTCTCTACCAAATGGAGTCGTCAATTCACTTGCGGACTTGATGACTCTAGATATTAAGTAAGACAGCCTTTCCATCAGGGTTTTGGACGAAATTCCTTTACTGTTTTTCGAGTTTCTCCCAGTGAATCCCGCCCACCATACCGGACGAAGAGAGAAAATAGCCTGATATACACGGTGTCCCATTTTAATCTATGGATCCAATTTTATGACATTCATAGTCATAATACAAAAAAATTGTTCATACAAAAGATGTTCAGGACAAAGGGGGACATCTTTTGGTCCAATTAGTTTTGACCTTGAACTTCACTTTCAAGGTCATTGATTCTAATTTAATCTTTGTCTAAAGACAAGTGTACTTTATGATTGGAATAATTCTTATTAATTTTTAACTAAATTTATTAAAAAAATGGTTTTTATGGCTCATAAAAGTACACTTAATACAATTATTCTATCAGAAAACGCTATCAAATAGCAACCACAGAATATCTTAGTATTTGACCTTGAAACAACCTTCTAAGGGTCATAAAAAAATTATGAAATATCACTTTGGACGTCAAATTTCCCGCTCTTTCCGAATCCGGTGTCAAAAATAGGGGTTCTCTTTTTAAAAAAACACTGACCTTCAAATGACCTTGAAAGTCAAGTTCTTTTGCATGAACAATTTTTTTTTGTATTATGCCTATGAATGTCATAAAATTGGATCCATAGATTAAAATGGGACACTGTGTATATTTTTCAAACATGCTTGCTTCTTCAACCGGTGCGACATTGATAACGATGGAAATACAATTCTAGTGAAATGGTTATTAAAAGACGGGGCCGACATTTCGATTATTAAGATAGATTACTTGTGCTCTATATAATTGAAGAAAACTCAAAAAACAGCTATGATGTCGTTAAAGCCCTGCTGGAAAACGGAGTAACAACCACAACCGCGATGTATTTGACGCAACACCGTTGCTGTAAGACTCTTAGGAGTTGTTATATTAAAACTATTAGCCATAGCAGTGCGTGTTGTTCTCACTTTATTGGTCGGCAAAAAGGTGTCCATTATGCCGCAGCTACTCTAATTCACAGCAATTGCGCGTGTTTAGACTCATTTGACACAAATTGTAATAACCGCAAGGGACATTAGTCAGTATCATAAAAATATTTTTTAGTTTGGGATCTATCGGTACATCTTTAATATAAAAAAATGTATGATAGTATGCGACTTATTCAATTATTAAATTGAATTTAAAATCGATCACTTCGAGCCAATGAATATAGATATACTAATCCCAAAACGAGTGTTTATATATAATATATATATTATAAAAGATTTACTTCTAATTCAATTATTTTTTGCGTCGACATTTCTCATGCCAATATCAATTAAACGCTTTCATTCTTCTGTACTTCGCTTCATTACAAATCATATCACTTAATTAAATTTAAATCATTGAACATCCCTTTAGGTTTCGATTACTCATTGAATCGTTTGAAAAATTTTCTTTTGATTCGCAAATACAATGAATTCCTACATGTCGCATAGCCAAATGAGCTCTAATCAAATTACCCGGCTCACATACGAATTGGATTAATATTAGAGACCAACTGACGATAAATATCTCTCCGGTGAAGGGGTACATTCCCCGTAACATTGAAAACAAAACCATTCAAATGTTATTGGTATCCGGTATCACGAATCAACGCCGTACTGTTAATTAACAAAGAGCAGCACAATGGAATCGTGGAAAAGGATCTGTCAAAAGCCAACGAATATACGGAAAGAATAAAACCGTCGATGTTACAAAGGCATACGCCAAATCGACGAAATGTTCTTTCTCTACTCTCTCTCTCTCTTGATCCACGTCCACGTTGTCAGTATAATGTACTCCAGTTTATCCTACAGAGTGACACAGCTCTTTTTCTTTTTCCCAAGATACATAATGTATACCCCTTGAACATTGTCAGCAATTTTGCGCCCGCGATTTTTCTCTGTCTTGATTATTGGTGCTGTATGTCTCGGACTGTCCAAGACGTTTGGTGCGCGGTTGCACACACACACACACGTCCCTCGATTTTTCTTCCGCTCTCCGTTTTTCTCGGTGCGCTCAGGCGGCTTCATGAAAATGAGATGAAGATACACCCGGGAGAGAAATCTACCGCCCGTTGTCCCGTGTATATTTGTTAGATGTGGACTGGACCGTGTTCCGATTTTTTTTTATGTTCTGGTGATGAAAACGTGTGTGGATTTGGAGAAACAACTCGGGAATTAGCATTGATTTTCTATTAGCTGTTTTTCTTTAAGTTTTATTTTTTTCTGGTAATTCTTGTAAATTGCGTACGTTTAAGGGTTGAGAGATAAAGTGGTTGGTGAAAAATTCAGTGCGTTTAGGAGTATTCTTTATTTCTACCATTTAGAATGGTTAAGAAACATACCCTTAGAGCAACTCATTTATCACGATTGTTGTATTTTCAACACGAATAAAAAAGGTTAAGATTTTCTCTTGCGCGTTTCCGCGTATTTAGAAATCATTTTTTCATATCACGGAACAAATAACTTGGCATAACTCATATTCTTAATGC
The DNA here is from genome assembly GCA_900490025.1 of Megastigmus dorsalis. NCBI lineage: Eukaryota > Metazoa > Arthropoda > Insecta > Hymenoptera > Megastigmidae > Megastigmus > Megastigmus dorsalis. The sequence continues at coordinate 49,514 of UELU01138862.1, forward strand.
ATAAAAAACAACGTAAAAGGATGACTAGCGAAAAAGTAAAAAAATAGAAGTGATTATGTAAAAGTGCTCGAAACAAGAACAATCACATTAAGTGTTATTGTTCCCACCCTCGAAATAGCATACTTCGCATATCACGAGTGCTCTCAAGAGCAAGAAAAACGCATCGATCTTCAAAAGAGAAGTCTCGCTTAAATCAACACTTTTGTAATCAGACGCAGTCGACCTTCCGTCTTCTTCGCTCCCCTGCATTTTTCAGTACATTTCTCCTCATACTCCTGCACGATTTAGGCGGGTGTTGCTGTAGGGATAAAATATTTATGTATGCGAGATTTAAAAATATGAGCTTTATACATTGGTATATGTATCCGCGATATTTTATTTTTAAGAAAGTAGCGCCGTGTTTTCCTCAATTCCAGTAATCCTCGCTTCCTATATACACCACCTCCTACATCGTCACCCCCCGCCGGAAAACGGTCTCGATTTCAACACCCCTATTCCTGCTCAGCCGAGCAGAAAATCTAAAATTGGATAGCACTTTGACCAATATAGCTGTCGATAGGATATTTTCCCATCTGCGATGCCCTGCTTTTGATTGTATCTCCGGTATCTCGCCCCTGTGTTTCATACAAGAAACATTATAAAATTTTCTTTTATAATGATCTTCTATATCTAGCACTAATCCGTCATTTAAGTAAATTAAATTAGATTTAAATATTCTAAAAAAAAAAACAAATTTAGACTCGGCACAACGCGATGGTAAAAAAGCCAGGAATCACAATTAAACAACCACGTGAATCACCGCGTACGTCGGAAACGAGAGGGGAAAAAAGAGACACGAGCTTTAGCAAGCCAAATTGAGAAACTTCATAGCTATCGTCCGTAACGAAAGCTCGCATTTCCTACCCCTATGCACATACCTACACAGCGAGAGAGGCACACGCTTCAACAATAGAGCGCCAATTTTAACTTCTGCTCGGTTGCTAATGCCTTGGAGCGGCGCGCACGCTGCTCTGCTCTGCAACGAATTTCCCGAATCTTTCGCATGCAACTCTCCCCCTCTCTGTCTCTCTCTCTCCCTAATATGCATTGTCGACCCTGACTCACGGGCCGCATTGCAGCGGCAGCAGCAGCAGCAGCAGCAGCAACGGCGGAATTTCCGTTTTATGCCAGGAACATACCGACTTGACAACTCGCTCGCTCGAGCGAGTCAGATTCAGCCATCCTCGGCCTCGCTCGACAGCTTGGTTACATGTATCCGTATATATGTATATATATACACCAGCCGCCGGGATTGCTAAACTCTTTTGACTGCGCGCGCAAGGCCATGCAGCCCAGCTGTCGCTTCGGAGTTACACAAGGCTTTATTAGCCTTTTGGTCGTGGATGGAAGAGGACCGAGAGGGATGACTTGTAAAGGGAGGTTGAGAGTGATGCTTATAGCCGGTCTTTTGTACCCGTAGGAGTAGATAATTTGTTTATTTAATTTGGTTTATTAATTAGGGGCTTGATTAATTCCCGGAGGCTTATCTTGGCGGGTTAACGGGAGACAATTAATGCTGCCTGAGTTTTGGTGTTGGTTTGTTTTCTTTGTATTATTGATTTATATTTGAGATCCAAAGCACGGGGATTTATATCTGGAATCCGAGTGCACATCACTTCACTAATTATTACATTATTACGTTTATTACTTTATCGCTGCGGCAGCCTCTGCTACATCTGTCATTTCGAATTTTCTAATTTGTACTTTAAAACAATAATTAAGCATCTTTAAAGGCGAAAAACACAATGTTGATGGGCTTCTTCATGCTTTGCGCTTTATCACGACCTTTTTCTGCCCTTTGAAACTGGAAAAGATGATTAACCTTTTATCAAAATCACAGTAGCGAAAGAAACTACTTTGTCCTTGTTTAATACTTGATGCTCGTTTTAGCGCAAATAACGCTTTTCGCTGACTTTATAATTTGAAGCAGTAGCTCAAGAATTGGGTTAGAGAGCGAATTCAGATGTTCGCAAGCTAAGGAAAATTCGTGACTTGACTTTCGATACATTTACTGGGATCCCCGCGCACTTTTATCTGCTTCGAAAGCATTGCATTTATCTTACGAGTCAAGAATTAAATTGTGCATGGATAAATAAAAATTAAGAACATTCTGTAAAGTTACTTTAATGAAAATGGTAGTGTGCTTAATAAATCATTAGTGTCTTAATTAGAGTATTAAGTTCAGTTTACAAATTCATTTGAATAATGAACAATTTAAGATGTAGTCAAGTAAAAGTTAAGTTCTACATTTGGAGCACAAACCCGCAGGACATTTTAATTTCAATTTGCTTCTAAAATTCTTACATTTTCAAAAACATTCATATTAAGTACGCAAATCTTGCTTATTATGTCATCAAGATCAGATTTTTAAGTTTTTTGTTGCTTAAACAAAACAATTTATTTGCTTCTCGAGAAAATCTGTGCAGGTGAAGTTTTTAAAGCCGCTAATACAGATAAATCCTCCGTGTAACTTATCAAGATATTAAAATTAATAATGCAGTACCTAATTAGTGTTTCAAATGTTATAATAAAAATGACGCATTACTAAGATTAGTCGTCATATTAAGAAATCATGAACTCCTGCTACATTATTATGAGCAATTAAGTAAATTCTATCCTTAACATCACGAAAATTTTAATCAAAATGGAGACATGAAAGGTTTACCTGGCATAAAGCACGTTCATGCTATGAAACCATAAAACGCAAATTACCCGTTCCGAACTACGTATCTTCGTCTTTTATGTATTTTAATTTTTTTATTAGAAAATTCAAATATTTTTCAGGAATGAGAAATTCTTCTTTGCCATCGAAACAGACGTCGTGCAAAAACCAATCGAAATTTTTAATTCAATTCTTTAAAGTAATCACATCTAAATGTGTATTTTCAAACATCATCATCTCCACCTCGCAAGAACTTCGAATCCAACCCTTCTGAAATTCAACAACAATTTTTTAAGTATGCCCCACAAAAGCGGTTCAGTCCAGGCGATTACTCAGAGGTTACTATGAGGGCACACTATATTATGTGTCCCCTGAGCGTCGCGGCGGCGACGGCGTCCTAACGTCACCGAGGGTCATTAATCTACCACGCAAGCACGGAATTAGACAAAGGACACCAAATGCTTGTCCATTTTACGCCACCGCTGCTGCTGCTGCTGGTCTTCTTGTTTTCCAACTTTTCTCTCTTTCGCGACCTCTCATTTTTTCCTCGCGACTCGCCCGCCCCTTTTCTCGACCGCGCACTTTTTCATACGTCTAGCCTATGTGTTCCCGTTATTGTTATGTTGGTATAACGGCCGGATTCTGTACTGCCGAGCAAATGGAACGTCAACGTTGGGTCGCGCTCCTGCAAGATTAAGCTTTGTATGCTGGACACTATTTGTCTGCGAAACATTGTTGTGCAAATTCTGCATCTTTTGATATATTAAAGGTACCGTAAGAATTATAGCGAGGTAAGTTAATTTCTATGCCACTTAGCCTAAAGCTCGCGTGTCGATCCATCTTCATTTCTACGCATTGTGTTTTTACTTCATTTCTTAATTTAATAAAATCGATGAGAATGAAGCTGGGTGGGCCAGAATCAATTTTAATTGGGTAAAAGCCTCGGTGCGCATCAAGGACAATAATAAACGTTCATCCATTCAGTAGAGAATATTTTACGAGATATTTGACTCTTGATAGAAGTCTATATTTGTTTTTTTTTTGTAAGCTTTTTATATACAGACGTCTGAGATCTTTTCTTCACGAGCCAGCAATATGTGAAATCTGGATTTCTTCGACGCAATTATTGAATAAGATCTATAATGCTATAGGTAGAAGTACTTCAACTATAATATTAAATAACTTTTTTATGAAAATTTATTTTTGATTCAAACAATATTACTTTTAAAAATTAAGTAACATGTACAAATTATAAATTTTAAAATTCCTGTAGGAATCGCAATAAATAGTTATTCAAGTTATGAATATGTAAAAGTTTTTCATACATCCATAATTTGTTCTTACCGACGTGTACCCGGTTGTCTACTAATGACCAACGTTATATATTAATGTCGCACATAACAATTAATCAAGCAATAAATCAAAATGAACGACCTTCTCTAGGTTGCGATTACTTTTTCACGACTCACAATTCTCCAATTCCAGACTGATCTCATTACATGAGTTTTTTTGGGGCATGCAACCGAAAAATTCAATAATCTTATTGAGAAAAAATAAGAAGGTTATTGTTTCTGATCATTAAGCTGATAATTCATGTCAAATATTTTGTAATAAGTGTGCAACACTCCAAACTAATTAGAAATTATCATACAAAACTCAAACTAAAAAGTGACCAATTTAAAAATGGAATACCCATATTTTCTAAGCTATTTAAAATGGCTATGTATACACGGAACGCAGGTGATAAATTTATATATTTACGCTGTGGGACGTTGATGTTGCTAACGAGAATATTTATTGTCATACGCTCGTTGAACGCAATTACAAAAGCTATGGAATAATTCTTAATCCACTCATGTAACTTCCGCTTTTCGCACGCGTGTCGCGCGTCAAATTAGCTTCAAAAACAATAAGCCAGTGCGCGCGTACAGTAGTAGCGTTGCACAGTTCAGGCTTAATCCACTCGACCTGTAACTTTCGCGAGCGAATTGGCTTTCAAAAACAATCAGCTAACCTCGTCGGGCCGGTAAGAATCAGATTAATCGGCCACCGTAAACCTCAAAAACGCGCGCACCTGTAAACAATTTATATTCCTTGTGTCCTTTGTTTGTGCCCTTTCGATCACGTCTTTAGCTATTCACGATTTTTATTCTTCCACGCTGGGTGTTTTTGTTCGTCTTACCCCCCTGTATTATCCTCCATCCTACTTTATCACCTCGCGCTCTTTATCTTCATCTCTCTCCCTCCCTACCTCACTTCTCCCGAGACTTTTTCATGGCTATTTTATTGCCTCCTCTTTCTCACTTTTTATCTTACCCTCTCTAACTCACCTTACTTTTTTCGCCCTCTCTGATTCTAGCTCACCTCGTCCCCCTACACGCACACACACACATACACAGCGATTCCTTCTTTTACGGCAGCTGTTGCATCGTCTCGACCGTGTTGCTTCGTCGAGTAATCGTCGGTTTTACAGGTGGTAGCTGGGAATATCAAGTATTTTTAGATTCTCATTTGTACGCCCTTAGCCTTTTGTGCTGGCGCCGGCAGGCCGCGTTTAGTTTGCAGATTGCAAGACTTGCATAGGACCTCCTTCCGTCTTATTGTGTCACGACGATCTTTTGACAATGTATAGATTCGCTGTGGCGCTGGTTCGGTGTGTCGCCAAGTCAGTTTTATCTGCGATGGAAGTGGAGAGACAGGTTGTACGAGATAAGGAGTTTCTCTCTAGGTAATTCTGACGGAGTTTCGATTATTTAACGAGATTGTACGTTCTTTTAGGTTCGTCTGATAATTATGGAATGATGCCTTTGTACGATATGGTATGAGATTTAACTTATAATGAGTTTAGAAAGAATGGAAAGTTTGTTGGCAGAAATGAGACGTTTTCTTTAATTAAGAAAAATTATCAGGATATATTTCAGGAGACAGACGGTTTAAAGATTTTATTATGTGTCTGTAGGTTCATAGTGGTTAATAATATTGGATACCATTTGAAGGACTATTTTGCTATGATGCTATGTTTATTTAATGATAAGCAGGCATTGGATACAAATCTAAATTAATCGTTGCATTTTTCTTCTCTGAACAAAATTGTAATTTATGTAAGATTAAAAATAAACCTTATTACTAAGATATATATCCGCGGGTAATAAATAAGGATTTTATTTCCATTTATCTTGGTAAGAGATGGATGGAACGTTGAAAATTCCAGTAGGAATTCCATTAGTTTCTATTTTTACTGAATCCTTTTATTACAAAAATATTTTTCTATTAATTATCTCGAAAACTATTATGGATACTCGTCATTCCATTTATTTTTAGATTCTATATCAAATATATTCCAATATTTAAAACATTGTTGTTTGAAAATACATACGTGGGAATATGAACATCGCACTAATTTTCAAATTTAACTGTGATATTTGCTTTTTTTCATTTGAAATTTTAACTAAAAGTGATGTGAGAACGCAGTATTTCTCAAAAGTTTATTCAACGTTTTTATAATGCATTTTGCATAATTATACGATAGAACATAATCTTATCATTCAATCGGAAAGCATCAGCTCATATACGAAATGATATCACGAGACATTTTCACCTTAAATTGCCTTTTCAAAGTACAATGCAAAAACGACACACACACACACCGTTTTAATTAAATTTTTTATTCCCTACCAACTTTTTCCCCCTTTCGCTGTACACAGAACTCCTAAACACGGAGGTCACGTACACAAAACAAGCGTATTCGGGGAGCTCTAAAATAAAATAAAAAAAAAAGGGGAAAAAAAGAAGAAGAAAATCCCATGTAAACAGGGCATATAAACATAAGGCGTAACTCGTTGTGGGGTCGCGGATGCGCAAAATAAAAAGGGCATTAAAACGTCAGCCGTACGATATATATTTTTACGCCACGAGAAGCATCCCTTCACTATGTCCCGTCATATAATCGAGTGGGTGATATTCTCCAACGTATAACCAAAGGTATAAATGATTTAGTCCAGCACAGACGGGTACTGCGACGAAAGTTTCTCTCTCTCTCTCTTCCTCGTAAAAGCGTCAAATTTTATTAGTCCTACGCGTCGCTTACTTCAGTCGACGCGCAAGCGCATAAATAGACACATTTGGTACATCGCCGTCGCACTAAATTCGCGTTTTCACGCGACACTTTCCGCAATTTTCTTTTTTTAATTATTTTTTTTTTCAACTTTTGATTGCGTTGATCCTCCCAGTGGAAAAACAGAGAGCGTTGCTGCTGCTGTGTATTATAGCGAGGCGCTATACTTGTTTATTCGCGCCGAGGATCGCGCAAACAAATGCGCTCACTTGATCGATCGCGAGCGCTCCTCTCACGGAATGAATGCCGCGCGCGCACTGAACGTATTATAACGAGTCAATGTTTGAAGATGAATATAAGCGCGGGGAGCGTTTGCACGCTTGAATCCCATGTCGATTACATGTTTTCTATAATTAAAACGCAATTGAGTTTTTCGCCGACTGCTGGTATGTTTTTTCGTTTAGATGCGATTTTGTTTATTTGTGCTTGTGTACTTTGTGCTTGGGTGACTATTATTATCGATCTCTTTACACGCTTGCGCTTTGTCTCTGCATTGTTTGATCGTTATTGGATAATTTATCTAAAAGAAAGTGAATCGTTTTAATTGTTGAAATGTTATAAAATGAATTTCATAGGAAATAAAGCACAATAATATAATCGTCAAGAAACTCTTCAAAGACAATATATTTCTATATTACCTAAAATCTTTCAATCTACAAATATCGCCTGTTTAACATTATTCTAGTATCTAGGTTGATATCCATAATTTCGTTATCGCCAACGCATCCTTCTGTTTTTCTATAAAATTCGTTTTAATAAAAATTCTTTTCAGATACCCCATTTGTTTAGCTTCGCCCGCGGCCGTTTACACGATATATAACGGTTTCGAATAAGAATCAAAATCGTTCAGTATAACAAATATAAAAAAAAAAGAAGTTTGCTAAACAAGCAACAAAGTGTATAGGGGGAAAGTTGGCCAATATCACCACATGTCGTATCTCTATATACGACATTGTGCAAGGTTAGTTTTCAATAAACCGAAGTATAGCGCGGGGGGACAAACCCACAGCAACGACCTTCCCCTCGATATTAGCAAACTACTCTCACTCGCACTGGCTCATTCTCCTAAAACGTCTGACGGAACTATTTCGCTCTGAAACGTTGTGTTATACTAAAAATACTTCTTTCAGCTTTCTAAACACGCATACGCACTGCCAACTTTTCGGTAATAAGGCATATATCTCCGACATAAACGTGAAATGTCCATTCTAACAAAAATTACATACTGCGAGTGAGCGCGCAAGCGTAATAAGTTTCGAGACTGTCAATCCAACGAAAGAAAATCCATTCCTAGTCAAGTGGTGTGCACCCTAATACTTTACACGTGCGCGCACACACACACAAGTATGCGTTCTGCTGCATTCGTAAAATTTCAATACAAGTTGCGGAAAAACTCTGTCGTAGCGCGTTCGCCTGCGGATGAGACGAGGCAGACGTACTCTCGCGCACGCGCCGCCATCGCATCACGCATACACGGCAAGTTGAAATTACTTGTTTCTGTAGAATGTAATATATCAGTGAGTGCGATATTAGCTCTTTCTCTCTCTCTCTCTCTCTCTCTCTCTCTCTCTCTCTCTCTCTATGTGTACGAAATGATAAATGGTCTCGCGGAATATCGCGGCAATGTGTACACACAAGCAAGGACGCAACTAGAGATTTTCAAGAAGACGGATGAGGATCCAATAAAGCGAAACGCACGCGACGCCCGCATTATCTCTCTTTCTTGTTTTTACGAACTCGTGCACGCTTTTAGCTCATCGCTGCTATCATATCTCGCGAGACAGAAAGAGAGAGAGATGGAGTAAGGCCGCCCAAGTGGCCAACTTGATCCATTTTTCATCCTTTCCCCTTAGGAGAGACTGCATAGCACCGCTGCAGTATATTTACACCGCGGCTGTAAGGGAATGAGAAAGCGACACGAAAGGGGGAAGTGGGAGAAAAAAAGGCCCGAAGAAGTCATTAGCTTACATCGGAACTTTCTGTGCCAGCTCCTGCGCAGCGTCTTTCCTCGTTGTGCAGTAGTGCACAGCAGATATATATACACTGTGTTTCTCGGTGCGAAACTTCGGATCTCTGATTCCCTCGGGAGCTGGTGTATGGCAAGCGATGCTTGTTTTGCGCGGGAGAAGTCGCTCAACTGTGCGAAAGCGTTAAGCGGACGAATTTATTCGCTTCGGGCACGCGCGGCTCGGTGAAAGTTCCCTCTTCACTGGGCTGTTTGGCGCGATGTGGCACAGAGGTAGAGAGACGGAGATCTCAGCAGTTCAATATTTACCGAGGCGATAATTATTGCGATTTTGAATTGCGACGAACTTTGAACATGTGATATTGAGCATTTTTAGATTTGGATTCAAGAATATTAATGACTATCAATTTGTGAAATTGGCTCGTGTTGCTTATTAAGTGGATGCAAAGCTAATAACAGTAATTTAATGTACGGTAATTATTTTTTTTTGTATATTCTGCTCGGTATTCTTTTCATAATTGTATAATTTTAATTACGAAAAGGTTTTTAATGCTGTGTACGCTTCAATATCTTTGGGCCGTATAAGCATTTTATGCATCGGTTATGACTTTCATAAAAAAGTCGTAACCGCGAAAGCTGCGCTTCACAAAGGGACGTTGGGTTAATGTTCAAATATAACTTATTAATGAACTTGTACAACTCAAATATTGTTTTGATTATGGGAAAAATGGAACTTTTTGTGAGGTACTTTATAATATGAACTTTAAACAGGCCTCTATTAAATTGGAGTTTCTTGTCAGTAAAATTATTCTCGAGACGAAGCAAACGAAGCGGAAGAGACCGAGGAGAATGTTTGAGAAAGAATTTTTAAGAGGACCTGTTTGAATATTCTCGGGGAAAACAAACAAGAAATGCGAAGACCTCTTCCACAAACGAAATTCTGAAGCATCAATTTCAGCGACGGAGATATGCAAATTATTGCAAGTTCGCCCATCCAAAATCGTGAATCGACGATTCTCTGTGCAAGAACAACCTTATCCTGATAAAACAACTAATAAATCATGTTCTCCATTAGCAATGAAACAAAAGAAAGACAAATAAAGCACGAACTTTTTCTGGTGGCCGCGATGCAAGCGTGTGTTATTCTACCACTCAAACCTGAGCTGCACGTACCGGTACGATAATCAAGAGAAAACACAAGCCACAACACTCGTCTTTTGACTCTCTCTGGGATACCACCGTGGATTTGGTCAGCCGAGAGATAGAAAGAGATTCCACCAACACCAGCCCTTGTTCAACTCGTAAAAAATGAACCATCCTACACTCGGTAGCGTTATCAAAAAACCATCTGATACATCATGCTTTTTTCATCTCGTCTTCCACTGCAACTTTATACCCTCGTACCTTTTTTCCTAAACTTTATTCCATTATTCTTTGTAAATAATAAACGCTGCGGATCGCTAACTAGAATTTAATAACGTGATGAAATATTAAAGAACCAGGCCGTGAAGGATTCCATGAAACAGAAGCTTGATGTTTATTTTAATGGGTATCATGTCCAAAGAAAATTAATACCTCATTTTATTTTTATTATATCTTTGACGTGGTATAGCGTTATTGCCGTGTACGCCTCATTAAAAGTGCATATACCTAGTGTAATTTTAATCTGCCTAATGGAATACTTTCCTTTAACGATAATTTTTATTTTAGCGCCAGGTTAAAATTCTGCGTTTAGCTTTTTCCTGCGAATCGCATGAAATTTTTAACTGAAGTTATATAATAATGTATGCGTATAATAATGGCTTTGTCCGAGGGGTTTAGTTGACTGTTTAGGTCATTTTAGCAACCATTATTAATCGATGCATATGCTAATCTTCTAATGAATATCAATTTGTGATAAATAACTAAATTTCTATTGAATATCCAGGAGAATATATAATCTTAATAGTTCGTTATCCAAATTTCCATCTCAATAAGTAACAAACAAAAATTCATGATAAAGAATCCTTTCATAAAATAACGTTTAGTCCTTTTACTTCTTTTCTTACTTTATTGGCTATTATGAAAAGTACATGATTTTACAACTCGATTGCAATTATTTCTAGTTAAGATGAGAATTCTTAAATATTGATTTTACTTCAATCGAAACCAACAATAAGTAGCAAGTCTTTTCTCGTCTTTTACCCATTATTTCTTTCTCTCTTGCTTCGGATAAAGATATATCAATATGCATTTCAAAACTTTTTATTTCTACTATGTCTGCTTTTCAAACAATGTACTTCGAATTACCTTGATATTATTTTTTTTTATATAAAGTCACGATAGTAACATCTACTTTATTCTACTGGCTTTGTTGTCTGACGCATTCTATAGTTAGCATCTTTTGCACAGTCTCACAATCAGCTTTAATTAAAATTTCGACGTTGTTTGTGCTCGATCCACCTCGCAACCCGAGCTTCAACAAAGCTATGTGCTAATTTTGATATTAATTTGTAATTAATTCTTGACACTTTCATCTTAAATTATTCTGTAATTTCCCTTAAAGGAAAGCCGTAACGTCCTATCGTAAATAAATCTCACGTACAACAACTAAAATCCAAAATATGTTCTATTATTAGCCTACCCAAAGTTCAAACTCTGCCTTCATGGTACCCGTCTACAGGCTCAGACGAAAAAGGAAAAGAAAAGACGAGGGCGCAGAGTGTGTCAAACGAAGGAAGCCGCGCATTCTCGATGGCCATTCGAAGAGAGGCCGGTGTCGCGTCTCTTTGCGGCAGAGCAGCAGCATAAGGGCAGCAGCAGCAGCAACGTGTTTGCGGTGCGAGCGCGCGAGATAATGGTCGGCTTTAGAGGGTAGGAGGAGGAGGAGGAGGAGGAGAACCTGTGGAGCCAGCAAGCGTACAGCAGCGGAATATACCCCCTTTTACAGACGAGAGCTGGCAGAGAGCGAGAGAAAGAGAGAGAGAGAGAGAGAGAGAGCACAAACGCGCGCGGAGCTGAATAGAAATGCCCTCGGGGTCGTCAGCGCGGCCGCCGATAAGAGGGAGGTAGGATGAATATCTCGGGAGTGGATGGCTATGGCGGGTTAAGCGAATCTGGCTACCGTTCGAAATTCGAGCTGGATGTATTATGGTTTATTCGGCTTATTGTTTCGTTACAAATAAGGGGGGTTATGGGCATCGGGACTGTGAAAGCTGTGAATGCCAGCTTATCGTTGGTAATGAGGAAATGAGAGGCGAGATTGGAGGAAATGGTTTCGGAAAGTTTCATAGGTGGTTGGAGTCTTTAAAGTGTTGATGGATGCTTACAGGATCATTGGCGATGAAAACTATATATCAATTTTGACCGAACGATAATTGAAACTGATGGTATTGATGTTTTATAGACATTTCGTGTGAAAATGCGTTAAAGGGTATGAAGTTTAACTTTAAAATTCGTAGATGAAAAACTTTGTTGAAGACTCTGTGCACGAAAGTAAGAATTCCATACGGTTTAGCGAAGGCTTTATGCAGAATGACGCGCTATTTTTTTTAACTATGCACAGTAGTTTGGCGAAAGTTTCTAAAGACTTTATAAAGAATTCAAACTCCGTCTAAAAAGAAGAGATGGCATAAACTAATAACTCAGTATAACAGGTGTGAATTTTATGACATATTCTTATTGTACCTGTATACTGGGAAAATAAATTCTTAAGCAAAAAATAATTAATTAAATAAACTGTCGACTAAGCCCATAAATTAGCGTAATGATCATCCACCTATGCTTTTTCAAGTGAATATATATCTGCGCAGGTATTTAATTTTTTTCAATGTATAAGTATCTTACCGCCTAAATACGTACGACTTAATTGCATATTTTTCAGCTCTTCCTCCGCTTAATGAGGGAGAGACTATCTAGCTCACGTATATATTTTAACGTTTTTCAGGATAATAGTTTGGGAGATTTAATCGATCCAGCCAAAGTGTGCAACCATTAATTTGTACAAGCCAGTTGATACCAGCTAATGCCGCTAAGTAAAAGCTCCACGCCATATAATTATGTCGCGCGCAAACAATGGGCGGTAGGCGGATTTCAAATTATTCATTATCGATTGAATAAACATTTTTAAAATAACCCAGATTTTCCAACTTCTTCACTATCCACATAAGTTTCAGTAGTTCACTCAACACCGCTATCTTATACGAGGGAAATTTCTTAACTATTATCGGCTAGCGTTGGCCGCTGGTAACATCGTGAAAAACTTTCGAAATTTACAGTAGTTTCTTTGTTTTTATGATCTACTATTTCCTGCTTTCGTACTTCATATATCGTTCGCGAATGATCATAAAAAATCCGCGCCGCCTAAAGCAAGCAAGATCGATGATAGTAAATTCTTGAAAATCAGGAATAATGCTGCTTCTTCTAGTAATAAATAGTAGCACGTAAATAGCATTGTTGCTTTCAGATTTCGTATAGAAAAGGTATTCGAAATTTTTCAGTATTCGAAATTCTCTAAAGAAAAGAATCTTCTATAAATAAATCCAGATTGACAAAGTGGTCTCTCTTCAAGCTGATGTGTCCCCTGTATACACATATCGCATGTGTGGGGTTAAGACATAGGGGAGGGTAAAGTCGACGTCTTCGCCGCGCGTATAGACTTTATTTTATGTAAGCATCGACCCGCGACGAGTAGCGCACGCGATATTATCTGATTTCCTCCTATCTCTTCGAACTTCTTCTTTTGTCGCAAGCCGCAAGAGGGTCGTTTGCGAGCGACTGCTGCTTTACGAGATGACTTTCCCTGTTTGTCCTCTCTGTCTTTTTTCTTGTCTTTTTCATTTTTTTTTCCTTTTTTTTTTAGGAAATTGGTAGATCGATGCGGGATTTATTGTTTTCGAAGGGTGAGAGCGTGTGTATCTTAAAGTATCGATAGCTGAGTGCTGCCTTGTAGCGGTTACACTTTAAAGTGGGGAGGAAAATAGGTTTTTATTTAATGGGAATTTCGTGGATAAATATTGTACTAAGAAAATTGTTTATGGAAAGGATAAGAAAGTGCGAAGCTCACGCGATCGAGAAATGGGTGGGTTTTATTAAAAAAATTGTGTGTGATGTATATTCGATGTTTGTAAATTGTTGACTTTGTAAAAAATTATAAAGGTATATTCTCGTAGAAGATGTAAAGCGAATGCTTCTGACAGGTGTTCAAGCGATCTCTAACTGTTTGCTTCAAAAATAGTAGAGATATGAGAATTATTTAATTATAGTTACTTGTCACTCAATGTCTAACGTATTCGAGTTTTGTTGTGTGAACATCTTGACGACAGAATTTCTTTGCTCAACATACAAACAAATTTTATTTTTAAAGAGTCAAAACCGGATTATAAGACTTTATCACAACATCTGCACGAAATTTTATTTATTTGCACGAAATGTTATTCCTTTATAAATATTTGATCAAATTTAATGAAACACACCGATGACCAAATTGCTGTTGATTTTTATGTTTGCATGGGAAAAATTGAATTTTAATAAATAGATTAGCATGAATTATTTCTAAAAAATCAATTGACACTATAGTCTTTAAAATACTTCTTTCGTGTACTGAAATCGTTTTTACAGCTTTGTAAACATATAATTTGATTATGTCATACATGAAATTTAATTGTAGAGGAAAGCATTGACTTTTTTCCAAGTTACCTCAAAATTAAACAGACTGACGCCATTACATAATTTATAAAGAAGAAAAAAGAGTTCAGTCGAAAAAGCCCCTTAATAAAGTTGACGAAACTCAGAAGGAACCGCCATTATACTTGAAGCCATAAAAGTACTATATACTATATTAACATATATATATATATAATAAAGTTATTAAGAAAATATACTTTTAATATAATTATATAATCATAATGAATAATTTTCTAGAGAAAAAGTTAATGAAAAATAAATAATCATATCATCATGAATTTTAAACTACATTCGATTGTTATGAAACTACAGTATAATTAAAAAGCTAAATGTCAACATTCCGTAGTAGTTATAAAGTTTTAAAAATGTATTGAAGTTATTATAATAGATAGAATAAAGTTTCAAACTGAATATTGAATTTCATCTCGCGACTTGACTTTTTTCATGCATAAAAAGTGACTACGTTACCTGCAAACTAAATTATATTTATAACTTCACCTTAAATAAAAAAAAAAAAAATAAAAAAAAGAAAACAAAAACATTAAAATTATTTCATTTTATCACAGTTCTGTACCCCAGGAAAAAAAAAACGAATTTTGTAATTTTACAATTTAAAAAACCTTTCTTCACAATCCAATATATATAAAATAAATAATACATATTGTTTGTTGATTCTCTTTATTATAACTTAACCTTTCAATATCTAAACAGAAAAAACGTCCATGTACAATAAATGTTGGTGAATAAACGTTGATTACCTTGTATAACACGATTGGTACTTTAACATCCTATACTCTTCTTTACTTCATCGTAATCACCCCCTATTAACTTCACTGGCAACAAAAAAAAATCCTCCCAACGTTCGCCGCCTGTTCCTCGATCAATTCCCTTAAAAAAAGAACCCCAACTATACACCTACATCCACCTCCTCCTATTCATAAATGATCCTACAACTCCTCGAATCCTCTCAATGCGCAATCGGACAAAATTCCAAATTTTCAAAATCCAATTAACATGCAAAAAACAAAAAAAAACAATCACAGCAGGAGCAACAGATTCGCACGTATACGATAGAACGGTGCAGAGGGTTTAGTGGAAAAGGTCCGCGAACGGCCAGGCGTCCGTCGACTGGCGCGGCTAGCCGTGAACTGAGCTCGCGCAGCTCTCGCGTCTTTGGCTCTCCCTCGCATTCGCTGCACGCTAGGCCTCCTATGTATGTATATATATATATAACCGTGCACAACGAAACGCGCGCGCGCCCGCGCTTTATTCGAGGCCTCGCGGCTCTTCTATATGTATAGAGATATATATATAAACGTAAAGGAAACACGTATAGTCTGAATCGCGCGCGCACGTTCGCCTTTAAACTTACACCCCGGGCGCATGCCGAGTATTTTCCTTCCTCCCTTTCGCTGATTTTCCCTCGCCTTGATGGATAAGAGCAATTTACGCGTCTCGGAATGTTTATTGGCTGTGATTTATTTGAGATCGCTTTGCAGAGATCGTATATACGCTCAGCGAGAGTCTCGAGTTTATAGGCTGTGTTTATGTGTGCTATGGTTATGTGTGTGTGTTTGTGCGTGGGTAAGCACTCGAGTGAGTGCTTGATTTTCGAGCTTTTGGTTTTGCTTTTATAATTGATCGAGTGTATTCGGAGGGTTGGGGAAGCATGTGCCGCTGGGGATTATTGGCTGGAAATCGATTGAATAATAGCCGCAACTTGAAATTAATTGTTTGATTACTGTGCGAGTTGGTTACTCCATTAGTTGAATTTCCTTTAGTGCCTGTACTCTGCTGATCTTTCGAGTGAAACAGTTGTTTTGCTAGAACGATACACATCATTTTAAAGAAAATCAAATTACGAACATTATTTCCAATTAGACGTATTCTTCCAAGGATAGATTCGTACAGTGTGCCGCGTCGTTCCGAAAGCAAGAATTCACGTGCTGAATTATTAGCTTGAATAAATTTGCGGATAGATAAGCTTATATAATCAAGCATTTAACTATACAACGAGTAATAATTCTATCGGATACCTGCTAATTATACTAATCAAATGCGGGAGGATAAGCATCTGCACTAGCGCTCTAATTATTTATTAATTGATTTCAACTACGCCAATGAGGGAATAATTTCTTTGATATATGTATATAGGCTTCTTTGACGACTGCTAGATAAATAATTCATTCGATTTGATGGAATATATTTCTGATCTGGATCAACTGAATTTTAATTGAGTTACCAAAGAAATGTTGTTTGTAGTTTGAAGACTGATTGCCTATCGCTATCTGATACGAGTACGAAAAACTTTTTAATCTTGTTTGCGAACGATTTAAATTGAGGATCGACGAATGGCTTTCATAGTTCTATATTTTTCATATGATTTTCAATAATTGACGATTGATATTTTTATAAAATAAATGCTACTGTAGATTAGCTATTTATTACGTAAATTGATTTTCGGTGATATGCAGTGATTGTAAATAATCAATTGTTTCAATGTTGTTGGTATTGTTTCGATTCATTTGACATTCAATTCTGTGATTACTTATGATTGAAAATATCGGATGCATCAAAGGAACGATTTAGCAGCTAAAACAATTACTAACTTCTCATGAAAATAAAAAGAAAACATTTTACTTTTGCAACTTGTGCAATGATGTAGTGACTACACTTCCGATTGAATCAAAATTAATGGGATAGCAATAATCTTCTATTTTTGTTAGGAAAATTTTGCGACAAAATAGTGCACGCCAGGTAGACGTCGACTAGAATATTGAGTAGGGCATAAATGCAATAATGTTTGTCCAAGAAAATCACTCACAACTTGCACTACCATCATCGAGAATAATAAGAAGAGAGTGAAAGCGTAAGAAGTTTTACATAATAATTCTAACCACAATCTTCTTTTTAATTTAAATTTAAAATTTTATTGCATCTCGTGCTAAAAAATTTATGATTATTTATTTTCTATCAGCATTATGATAAATACAGTTGTTATAATAAAATAAATTTATATACGAAACTCATATTCTGTTTCTACCTAATTTGGTCAATATTTTCGCCGATTAATCGCCATTGTTTTATTATTACAATGGACTCGTAATCATAGGGAATCAGATAGAAAGCCCATTACATTTCCACTTAGGCTTTTCGGCTTACGTGCACGCGCTCTTGCAATTCGCATAAGTTGTCGATGCGTACCGGTGAACTTCATGGAACTGTCGCATTATGCACAGCACGATTATTAATCGTCGTGTGTAGCTGTATGTACTGTCCTGAAACAATGATATTTTTATTGCTTCGGAAATAATTGTCCTGATATGGGCTATATTTGGAATTACGGCTACATTATTAAAACTATGGTTTCGGAGTTGTGCAGGGGAAATTGCTCCTTTAAAATTTCAATGACCGGCGCGTGGGCTCTGGAGGGAGTGCTTGTGCTGTGAGGCAGATAATTTTTGAGATATGACAAATTTTCGTTAAGTAATCCTGTAGATAATATCATCACGTTCTGAATAACTAATAAATCGGATCAAATGCTATATAGTTAAATCTATAAAGTTCTTTAATATATTGCCAAATGAGCTTAAAACTTTAGATATAGATAAAAAATTGTCTTGTAATAAGCTAATAGAGTGGATTAGGAAAAATGGTTGATAGGAATTGAAATTGAAATAGTATAAACTTCTAATTAAAATTGCCATTTTTTTATTTTTATTTTCGACTGATAATTAAATTAATTATTGAATAAAAATATAAATAATGTTAAAAATTGAAAATATATATGAAATGTTATGACAAAATTGTCTTCTCGTTCTAGTCTTAAGATTTAGATTTTAAGTAGGTTTAGGTCTGTAAGTGTCTTGCACTATCTCTGTTTTGTTTAAAATTGAGATAGTCGTAATTCACTTACCAAAGAGTTAGCTTTTTAGTTTTTTTTTTTTTAGTTTTTAAGTATTAATGTATGCCCGACCAGCGAACAGGAATTTGCTTTCCTCTGCTGGATTACCTTTTGTAATGTAATGTACTTACTCTGGTTAAATAAATAAATAATTCTAGAAATTATAATCACTATGTAATTAAATACGTATAATAAAATTACAAATTTTTATTATGGTTGATACCTTAGAATTAAGATAAGTTATAGAATTTAAAAATTGCCGTCTAAAAGAAACGTGTGAAACATGTGCAGTCATTTACAATGTACAAAAATATTTAATTTAAATATATATATTCTTCTTAGCTGATGTAACGTTACAAATTGAAAATTAAATTTTTGCATAATAATATAAATATGTATAAGTAAATTCTTTAAATTCCTTACAATTCTCGACTACTGCAAGACTTCAGTTTCAAGCAAAAGAGGAACCCGTAGGATGCCTAAGATCTGCCTTCTAAAGGAAACGTATAATACACAAATGTAAAATACGTTATACATGCATAAAAATAAATTTAAAAAATATACTTAAATAGAAATTCGATTATTCCGGGTATTTTTTTCACAAAAAAATTTCATATATTGAAAGAAGAATATACATATAGGTAATATTTTGACAGATCATTTAAACAAATTTCCTAAAATGGAGCACCCTCAATCTGATATAAATCAAATCAGTGCCTTTTGATCAGATCATTAATTGGCATTGTTTGCAAACCTTTCATCTTAGCTGATTACAGTATGATTATCGTGAAATCAATTTACTCCGAAAATATTATGTGAAAAGCTGTATTTTTCAAACATTTTTGCTGCCAAAAAATCGTGCAAACCCATCTGTTCAGCTAAAAGTTTTTACAGTGTTTCATTAATTTACATTTTTGCACTATTTCACCTTTACATGTATCGATTATATTCATATTTGTTCTGAATAGTTTATGTTTATATTTCAGTCCGCGTATATTATATCGTAAGGTTATTTTTCATTTTCCAGTTAAGTAAAAAATAGTAATTTTTATTTAAATAGAATGTTTCTTTTTCTCCAAACAATGATATAAGCTTTACACTGTCAATACACCGCGACACATCACAACGAAGATGCGCACTTCAAAGTAGGATACACCAAGAACTACATACGAAGCACATCACTCTGTACGGGTCACATCGAGTGCGAGTCACGGGTAAGAAGCATCAGCAGCTACAGCTGCGTAGCAAGGATCTATTGTGCTCCCTCGAGAGAGCATATGTATCAATGCACACTCGCATCCAACAAGTTAGACACACACACACACACACACACACACACGTTGAGAGCGATAGATCGAAAACTCGCGCTCACTATACGCGAGAGAAGGAGAGAGGGAGAAATTCTCGGGGTGTAGTTTCCCGTTGTGTGCATGTGCACCTTTGTGTCCTCCGGTTATATACACGGCGTATTTCTCTTGCATGCATGGATCACGCCCACACATGCACACTGCACACACACATACACACATGCACGCAGCGGGGACGCAAAAAGCTCTATACCCGAGTACATACACGGTATAGTCCGTGAAGTTCGCGAGATTCCAAGGGCATCGTACATAGGGTGGAAGAAAAGGGAAAAAAACAGGAGTAGTAAGAAGCACGAGCGAGTGGTTAGTTTGGTGTATGTTGTATGTGTGTGTGTATATGTAGTAGGGTGGCGGCAAAATGGGCGGAGGCTCGCGTGACGAGCAACAATATCGGCGTGAATGCCGAGAGCGCGCCAGTATTGGAAACCGGAAGTCGAACGAATTTCGCTACTACTCCCCGAGGTCTATGTGTGTGTGTCTATGTGTGTGATAGACTGGTGTCAGCTGATATATAATGTGGGCGTGCAAAGTACGTTTTCATATAATGTATACCTAATAAACAACGTTTTTCCTTGTAAGTGTGCGTATGATTGTACGCATCTGTGATTGTTCTGGGTAGATCTTATACATATATAAATGGTTTGGGTGAAAGCTTTTTCGCGAGAAGTGAAGTTGGTGTGTGGGTCGAGGATGAGAGGGAGGTTCGATAGAATGTGTCGCCTGAGAATGTAATTGGAAGTTGCTTTTTCCTGCGGAATCCTTTTCTCGATATGGCACTTGCTTTTTATTGAATACGGTATAGAACAGGGAAGTGCGGAAGATTATTGCCATGCTAGTTTTATATTTTCCTTTTGTATTTCTATGTGAGTGGTAATTCTTTTTGCTTATTTGTGGAGTTCATTTTGTTTTAATATTTCCGTACCATTGATTTTTTAAAAATGAATAGCTAGATCTACGATTCTTTTAGTTTTGTTATCAAATGCAAGTTAAATTTGATGAAAATACAGGTTTCATTCCGTCTAGGATATTTATTTTTAGGAAAGCAAAAAAAAACAGTATACATGCAATGAGAATCCATCGATTCGCCATATTTTCAAATAATTTTTTAGTCAACAAATAATAAATAGATTTGCTTCAATTATATTCAAAATAAATTTTATCTAACTATGTAGAATTTGATCGAATAATAAATTAAATACCGCTACCAATCTATAGGCACTTAGCTTCCTCAAATTTAATCATTTGTTCTATTAAATATAATGATATATAAATCTTTTTTTGAAAATTGGTTCAGCAATTCTCAAGTTACAAAAATTTGGTACACATTTTTTTTTTTCTAATAAAATCACGGTTATAATATACTATGTCTGTTTTTTAAAGATTTTAAACAAACTTCAACGCACAGATACTGAATAACATGAATAAAAAACATTTTATTTTGAAAGCATCTGAAAGTACTAATAAAATGACTCGGTGTATCTTTAAATCCATCAAACCATTATTTAATTAAAAACATTTTTTAAAAATGGTCAAAAACAGAAAAGCTCAAATAAATGAAAAATTTATTAATTAAATATTTATAAAAAGTATAGTTATGTCAAGGTACAAAAATTCTATTTACGTCTAAACTTTTAAAAGGATTGGATCAGTTTTACTTTTGTTACCGAATGTCATAGAAAATCGATTTTTTCGTAATATAATTTTTTCCCATAAAACTAATAAAAATAAATGCTTAAGAATTTAACCACAAAAGTTTTAAGCCTACGTGAGTTTAAGTAAATACATTTTTCAAATAATATAAAAAATAACATAAGTTATTTTAAAAAATAAAGTCTTCTTATATAGGTAACGAAAAGCTCTTTCAACTGCATATTAATTTATTATTAAATTTTTTAAATATTAGACTTGCAATACAAGAAGAGTTAAAAAACTGAGTATCAGAAATTCAATGTCGCCCATAAAACAAAAAAAATAAATAAATCTTAAAAATTATTTAAGTACGATTATAATTTTAAATAGGATAATGATTTTAAGAAATTTGATCATCGGTTCATTCGTTCTCCAGATACAGAAGGAAACACACACATAGTCATGAAAAAAACTGAGAAAGCAAAATGTTATATTATAATTTTGTATTGCTATACAACAGACCTTCATTTATCAATTTTTTGTTGGAATATAGTTAATAAATCTAAACGACGAATAATCATTATCTTTGGAATAATGTTAGTCTGATACGTTTTTTCCATTGCTTATGTATTAAAATGTAACAGCTCTTTATTTTATCATACGAGTCACTAGGAAAAAACGAGCGCAAAAAGAGATTTTAAAATATGTTTTACTCGTTTCGCTTCAATATTTCATGCCACTCATGCGTACACATGAAATATTTATCAAAAAGATACATAGACACATTCATAAATGGATGGAGCTAATCGAAAAGTCGAAAAAAGTATCATTCAAGGTCCATTGCCCTTGTACGATACGACCTATATAAAACCGAAAAAACTGTTCAGATATTTTCTCTCCCTCCCCTGACGCCGCCACGTCCCCTTGCCCTCACTTGCTATCGCAAAAGTAGCATTTAGTAAAGTCCAAAGCGTCAGAAGGTGACATCAAAGTCTTTCCTGGACTCTATATGTGACCAAACTTTAGCTGTGCGGAAAAGCGCAAAGACAGAAGAGGGCGGAAGAGTGAGAGGGAGAGACCGGGAAATGAAGAGATCGCGGAAGGCTGATAATGTTCGCCGATATCGGTAAAGTCCCTGAGCTTTCATCGATCGCTTGTTCGGTCGCCCTCATTGTTACCTTTTTTATACTTTAGGAAAAGTATATAAGGGCAAAATGAGCATAAAGGATATTGTGAACATTTAATTATTTCCTAAATTGGAGCTTCTGGAAAGCTGATTTCTGTTGATAACAAAACAATAACAATTTTCAGAGGATTTCTGCGAATATGAAGAATGTACATGATTTTCACTCTGAAAAGTTTCTTGTCCGATCTTTATTTTTTTTAAATGTCTGAGATTTGTATGAACACGATACAAAAATCTAAAGAAATAATATTAATTTCTATAAACATCTGCTACAAAATACATCTTATTAGACGAAAATGAGGGTTTTTCCATGACTCATTGAACATTGTACCGATAATTATAATTGAAACGATTTGTAAATTGAAATTATTTTGTAAAGTGTGACAGCTTTACAATTTCCACAACAGAATTAATTACTATCCATTTTCATTCTAAATATGCGTAGGTTGTTTAAACCAATGCTGATTTATTAAAATTACAGTAGACAATTTCCACAACAAAATTAATTACAATCCATTTTCATTCTAATTATACGTAGGTTGTTTAAACCAATGCTGATTTATTAAAATTGCAGTAGGATAAAAAGCCCGCAATATAACTTCGTGAAACCTGTACAATTTTTTGCACATAAGCATTAGCCATTTTGTGCAATTTTTTTATCTCGCTCGAATCCACGACATAGAGATCTCGAAATTCTAAGCATGATTTCTATTAAACCTTATCATTCATCGCATCAAATTTATGATGGCATTTACAATGTTCGTTGCGGTAAAAAAAGAAAATATAGAAATGCAGGAGGGAGAACGAACAAACGACGGGTTGGATGGTCATTTTTCGTTCTCATTGTCAGATCGCGATAAAAAATTAAATACCTTTTACTGCGACTATTACTCCCCCGACTTCCCTTCTCAACTCTATATAAGCATCTATACAGGTATACGAGTCTTTCTCTTCCACCCCTCAGGCCAATCGGCCTTTTCGCACAAGGTCGGCCACTGACGTCTGGCTTAGTGGGTTGACTTTCCTTTTTTCGCGTTTCCACGAAAGAGAGCGACCGATAGAGAGAGCGAGAGAGAGAGAGAGCATTTTCGTCTCTCGCCCGTAATACGAGGCGCCTGCTACCTATGTATATACCTATACGTGTACAAAGTTCATTCGATGCTTGATTAGTTGTATTAAACTCGAAAAATTCTCTCTCTCTCCCGTCTTTCCCTTCTTTTTCGCCGTCTTTTCTGCCGAGCTCTCATCTCCCTGGTGCGTCTATCTCAGCTTGCATGCGCGCCTTTTTTTGTCCTTGTACCCTTTCGGATTATGATACGCGGACCGGTAGTAGTGGAAGTCGCCAAGTTTTCTTCAAATTATATTAAGCCCGACCCCGACTGTTTCTGAAAGTTTCGCGGTCTCGTTAATTAAAGTACGCAAGTTGGTTAAAGGAAATGCGGAGGTGCGGCGGTAGAGGAGGGTATGGATATAGAAGAATAACGAAGGCGAACCTCATTTTCATGATTCCGCTGCTGAGAGATTAATACTGTAAGCACGAGCGCGCGCGCGCACACACGCTCGCGAGGATGCTTTATTTGCAGTTCCAATGGGAAATGTTTCTATTAAAGCGCAATACTGTTGCCTGAAATTGTTTATTAAAACTTGCCTGCGATGGGTCTTATGTAGGATTTCATGTGAATGCGCGCAGAGTATCGCGAAACTTTGGCATTTTATTCAGTTCAAGGTACTTATATTACATTTTTGTAATTAACCTGAATTTAATTTACTAATTAAAATAAAAATTAATAACGCTTACAAGAAATTTTCATAATCAATTAATGTAACTTTTTAATGCTTTGTCATCGTTTTAATTTGTATACATTAATTAGTAATTGAATGAAGCGACCAAAAGCATCCGTAATCACCAATTCAAATATATGTATACACGAATAGCTGAAAAATTAAAAGTAGTACTTACCTAGCTAGTTAAATTTTAATATAACATGGTTATACTTCAGTTTCATTCTCAAGAATTTGACAGCCACCTTTTCTGCAAATTCACATCATACCATCAAGCTGTGATCGACACATAATCTAATGCCACTAAATAATAGGTAAATTTACGCGCTTGATTAATTGAATGACGTTATCAAAGAAAACGCTAACGCGTGTGCGTGAGTGTAAGCGATACGGAGAAAATATCCCTGTGCAGACTATAATTTACGAATTACAAAGCTGATACGCTTGAACGACGTAAATACTCTCAGAATTAAACTCCTTTGTACAGTTTGTAATTATATTTTGTTTAGTATTTGTGGCTACTGAAATTCGCGTGACATCTATTTTATACAAAGACTTTTAAATTTCTGGTATTTTTATTTCTAAATTGTTATTATGTAATTTTATTCCTCTGTAAAGTGAAGTTTAAATACGAATGAAAGTTTCTAATTATATTTGATGAAAACTAAATAAAGCAATTATTCATATAATTTCTCATTTATGACAAATTAATTTTGTAATTCATTTAAGAGAAACATTTTATCTTATATTTCTACTTCAAATCTTTAAAAATAAGAGTACAAAGTGAGTTTAAAGAAGTTCCATCAGATTAAAGAGCGTTTTTAGAAATTTTTAATTCTTAAATGTGGTCCAGCGAGTTATTTGTTGAAAACGTTTAAAGTAAAAAGAAAGTACACATCGCTCACATTATCGGAATTTCTCCTTGAAAGAAAAATGACCCCATATTGTGAAATTCATGATTTATCTAGTTGTCATCGTATATACTGCATTTCCTTTTGCCCATTTATCATTTATTTCTTTTCCATCTACACATTAAACAATGAATTATTCATATTGATTTATTACCTTCGATTGGTTGTATAAGTTATTGAAAGTTTATTCAAGTTTTTCGCGATTAGAAGAACATGAAAAAGACATCGTTTCACTCATTTATTTATTTAATTATTATTAATAGACGATATTACACCTTTAATAACAACAATATATACAATGGATACTATAATTGAAATGCATGGTTAGCGATTTGTAAGGCCGCTTAAGCCCAGGTAAGTTCTTCGATCTGATCACATTTCAGTGAAGGGATATTATAATAAGATATTTATGTATAGAAAAAGAAATAGAGAAAGATAAAGATCCGTATCTTCCCTTGGTATATATACTATAAGTAGTTATAAATGATTAGGTAGAGTATTAAACCGTAAATAAAACTAATCATTCCTTTCATAATAAATGTAAATATAGCTTATTTTATCTGATACTCTGTTATGCTTTTTGGTTGGGGTAAACGACTGTAATGGATTATAGGTACAGCAAAGCCATTATAGTCGAAATGATAAATACATTATTCACCCATATGAAATTTTGCTGCAATATTCTACACTCAGAACATTATTGCAAGAAAAATTATTATACGACCGTCTTAATTATTTGCGATTTAATCGTTTTTGATAGAATCAAAAAGTGCTATACTGTTTTGTAAAAATTTCGATATGTGCATGAAGAAAATTTTTAAGCATATTAGTGTTTCCTAGATAGTATAATGGCACTTTTCGACAGAACAAATCATATAAAAGGTATAGTAAGTTTTCCTATACAATAGTGTACTATTTGTGAAAAGTCTCATGAATTGAATAATTTTTAGTCTATATATCTAATAATCGATAATAGCTTTATCGATATAAATGGAATTTTGAACCCATTATAACTTATTCATCAGAGAATGGAATGCACCGTATGCGAAGTACTACACCCACAACAACTGCTCTTATAAAACATTTAAAACATTGAATCTCAAATGTACTTCCACTCAAACTTCGCCTTCAAGTTAATTTAACGTAACGGCAGTCCTAGTTTCGTATCACTCGGCTTCGCATCGTCAGCTCACGTCGTCTCCCGAACAGACGGAATCTCAACAAACACATTCTCTTTCGCTCTTTTTTTTTAAATTGCTTCAAATCCTTCCACTTGATATCACGAACATTCGTTTTATATCCGAGTGCACCATGAATGGTATTCCCTCCCAATCAGTGTATCAGAAAGAAGGTCAGGAGCTTGTATGTCTATATACATTCACACAAGAGTCTCTCTTTCTTTGCGTCACGCACCAATTCTTCGCAGTCATTTTCTTTTAAAACGTGCCAAAGTATTCGAGCGTAAACCTCTTTTATACGTGCGAACACGTGGACGATTTATCGCACGCGCGGCTCTAAGAGATTCTCTTAGACTGTTGACTCTCGACGAATCGTGAAGGAATCGAATCCATCCTTCAAGACGACAGCCGAGGCTCTTTGAGCAAGTCCGATTCGACAATATTGTCCGGATATACACACGCGCGACGCCTGTTCGAAAATACTTCAAAAGACCCCAACTTATCCAGCGTAAAGAGTCGAGATGTGTGTAAAGTGCGCAGCAAGAAACAGAGAAATGGCCCGGAAAGTGGAGAGAAGGAAAGTTCTAATACGGACGGCTCAATGTCGCTAAAACGAGGAAACCCGAGTGGAATACGTTGACGCTCCAGGGAAATACTGGGCTTGATTGCTTACCTGAATCACCCGTGCAGCTTTCCTTATAGGTATATATTCTTCGCTAAAAGCGAAAGAGGGATAGAAGGAAAGCGTAGAATGGCAAGAGAAAGAGGGATAATAAGATTTTGGACCAGCTGACGAGCTACGCCGCGGGAAAGCCAGACGAGCTATACCGATGATGGATATCTTGACATTATCTCATTTTATAATTTGGCTGAGGATTGAAGTTTTTTGAAGACGCGCTGCAAGGTTAAGAAATTGCTGAAATTGTTGAAATCGTTATAATTACTTGATTTCATATATTCCAAAAATAGATAAAAATTCAATGCACGCGATCTGAATAAATCTGGCTTCCTGATATAGAATGTAATTAATTTAATGTTAAGAAACAAAAAATAGTAAAGCATGAATAATTCCATCGTACAATGAATTATAATTAACTGGTTAACCACCAGATAGAATTTAAATGAGCGCTGCAGAATTTAATTAATTTTAACAATAATAAATGTAAAAGATTAAAAACGAAATACACAAATGATTGTTATTAAATTCTATTACCTGCAGAATTTAATCAGCCTAGTTTTCGCAACAATTGGATTATCAACTACAAAAGCTTTGGCTGGATAGAATATATATTAATACCTATTCTTTAGCGCTCACACTTCATGTGGATTATGTATTTACTCTAAAATGAATAATTCAATCAACAGTCAGAGCTGGTTAATTAGATTTGCTCACCCAACAATCGATATAAACGCTCAATAGAACCATCAGCATAATTGAAAATGGACCTCTCATAAAACACACTACTCAAACCAGTGTAAATAACAGCAAAAATCAGCCTGAACCATACATCCATTCATCCAAGATCTGGCACAACTCAAGTTCGTACCGCGCACAACTTAGTCCATGAAGAAGCTTATTGTCGAAGTAGTGCAGGGTTGTACGTTTTGCTTATGTATAAGGAAAACAATGTGTCCCAGTAGTGCCTGTCGAGAGAGAGAGAAAGAGATATTTCCTGTAGAGACGCTTCTTATGTACGCCATCCGCACGCGCGAGCGCTTCATTATATAATCGCCGATACGGAGATGCCTTGGCCTTATAGATGGTACAGAGGAGAACATATCTGCGAGGAAATTGACTTGGCGAGGTGGATGTATACATGCGTTTGATCTTTCTCTCTTGGCGATGACAAAGGCAGGAGGTGGCACTACCATCCAGCAGCTGAGACTGAAGTTTCAGGGCGATTGAAGGCTCTCGACGAAGAGAAAAGAGTCTTCGAGCAGAGCTATCGGTATTGATTTTTGTCTCGCGAATGCAATGGCATGTAAGTGGATCTTCCCGATAATGTCGGGAGAGGATGATTTTGAGAATAATAAATAATGCACCCGGTTGTTAGACGTAAATCGTCAGGTTCCGTTTTCTATGTTTTTTGTTCAGTGAAGTTTGACTTTGCGAGGGTAAATATATTTGTAATGTACAATAATGTATAATATACCGTTTACTCTTAAAATTATGAAAAAAAAATTTGGGATACAATAAGTTTTAAAAGTACTTTGTATGTAGGATTCTATTTCTTTCCTATAAAATAAATAAAAAAAGTTTCTTGAGAGAGTTAAAAAGTGGTAAGAAGTTGAACAAACCACAATATACATAAGCATGTAACTGATATAATTGAAAGCCGTGCAATGATTTAGGATCTATTGTCTGCATTCAGGATTGCTATTTAATGTAAACAAATCAAATAGCTATTGATCAAATATGATGTTAACTATTCAAAAACAAAAAAAGTTTTTTCGAACTTCAAACA
This sequence comes from Megastigmus dorsalis, assembly GCA_900490025.1. Taxonomy (NCBI): domain Eukaryota; kingdom Metazoa; phylum Arthropoda; class Insecta; order Hymenoptera; family Megastigmidae; genus Megastigmus; species Megastigmus dorsalis. The sequence continues at coordinate 78,381 of UELU01138862.1, forward strand.
CAAAAGTTTTAGCACATATTAGTTCTTCTCATTCTTTCATTCTTTTCCCCTTCTTTTTTCACATGGACTCTATTATCAATTAATATTCGCAAAAGTTATGATTGTGACATTTGACTGATGGTGATTCATTGTTATACGAGAAACTATTATAAATGATTCCATTCGATGGCGCATTTACGTTGGAAAACACAGCTATGCACTTTACAATTGCACATAAATTCCTTTCTTATAAAGTTCGATTCTCGTTCAACTTTGCGCGCACGCGACTTTTCAAAGATTGAACTTTTAATTTGGCTTTTATAGCGAACCAGGATTCGAGCTTATGCGTAATCTAGCGTGATTGTTGTCGCGTAAGGCAATTGGGTAGCCGAAGTCCCCTTTTCACCAATGAGTTACGAAGAATACGTATAGAACGAAGTTTAAGGAAAAGTTGACGCACAGAACCTATCGCGTGAGTTCGAAATAGCTCTGCTGGAAGCTGCTATACGAATGTGAAGCGAAAAGTTTTGATTCGGGAAACAGAGAGCCTCTGGACTTTCATTTTCTTCCTTTGTATATATATGTATATGATCCTCGGGGCGAAGGAGGAGAGGTTACTCGAGATTTATCTCAAATAAATTCTGAATAAAGTGTAAAGTATTGAGATGTGAAAGTTGTACATCCGGTTGTTCCTAAATAAGCCATAAGAGTTTATGAAAAAGCAAAGTTTTGGAACAATATTGAGTCGATACTTGGTTAGGAGTTGCCAACTTTGTTTGACACTATTCGACGAGAAAGTACGATTTTCCTACTGCCCCTTTATTATAAATTCTAAAGAATGGTTATGACTTTAGAACCGGTAATACATATTTTATTATAGACAAAAGATTGATCTTTAGATATTACATCATTTTACTGATTATATTTGCCACGGCGAGTGACGCAACACGACACAAGACACTATGTTACATATATTGATTATTTTTAATATATAATCATTCATTATAGAATAATTTTTTATACATCAGTGTCGATTTATTATAATATTAAAAGATTGAAAATATACATTGTATTTTTATTTAGTATTAATAACTGTATTTTAATTAAAGTTATTAAGTTAATATTGAAATAGTAGATAAACTTGGACAGCCCAGAAGTGGCTTAAATTATTGACACCCGAGTTAAAGGTGAGGGTAGCAACAAAACACCTGGGCTAGCCAATTTTCCTTTCGAGTGGCGTATACTATTTTTCCTTATACCGGCACCGAAAATGCACATTTCTTTGCCGGGCACCGGGAGGGGATGTAGCACTTTCGATGCAGATATAAGGAAAACATTTCTGTCGTTTTTCATTGAATAATTTGCTCTTTCAAAAAAACTTCAAATACTTTTTTTATTCATCTTTTGAATTCAAAGATAATTGGATCCATGTTTTTATTAAAAAATAACTTTACGCAATTCATTTTATTTTTACAAAATAGAAAATTTAGAAATACGTAGATAAATTACAACCATAAAAATAAACGATTTTGATATAAATTGAAATAACTCTCGATGGCAATTATTTTTTACTACAAATCAAAAATATACTTTTATTTCAATTTTACCTATAGTGCATATGATACTGTTTTTTAACTACTAAATTATTCACCGAAAATAACTGATATATTTTACATTAGTTTCCATATAAAAATTCGTGACTGCTGTTTTATCTCAACAGTGCTGTATTTACAAAACTTATTGCAGTATAACGAATCGCCCTGAAAAAGCTTAGATGAAAATTCCAGAGACCAACCTCACACCTCTCACGTCTCGCAGACCCGTGAAAACTCGGAATAAATTAATTTAGTCACTCGAAGGTGTTCAATTTCACTCTCCTAGTGCACAAAAGGAAATCTCGCTTTACTCGCTTTTCCATTCGGTAAATGAATACGAGAATTCAACTCGCGAATGAAAAATAAAAAAGAAAGAAGAAGCACAGAAATAACGGAGAGAGAAAAAAAGCAACGAACGCACCGGCATATTAAACGGCGTAGATTCGCAGCTCGTGCTTGTAATCGTCAAATCTCGAGGTCCTTCGAACGGCACTGCTACTCTAGTCGCGTTTGTGCCAAGATCCACGAGTTGCTCATAATAATAATAATAAAAGTCTTCCCTCTAAACGTTGAGCGCTTTGTGTTCTTGAAAGAAACGGATATACGTCAGAGAGAAGGGAAAAAGCGATGGACTTCCTGTAGTGTTATATTGTATATGCAGAACGCCGATAATGGAAAGAGCTTTGCAACACAAGTTATAAGCGCGTTGGGCGAAGGTGAAAAAGCGAAATATAGAGGGGGAGATTTTTAGAGGGTTTTATGACCCTCTTTTGATATATATCTGCCGAAGACGTATGTTTGCATAGATGCTCGATTCGCTATGTTTGCTTTGGCAATGTAGGGGGGAGACACTGCATTCGGTACTTGACGCCATCGTGGCAAGCATTTGGACTTACATCCTACACTCTCCCTTTTACCTATTATCAAGAGTATTCTTAAAAAGCTTCCTCAATTTTTCCGTAATACATACGGGTCCCTTATTCACCATAACAATATGACGATTGGTGTCCTTTTATGGCTACACGGAGAAAAAGGATGTAGCAATATTTATGATGAATATACGAAAAATTACTATGTTGCATACCAAAGCTGTGATATACTCATTTTATGGAGATTTTTCTTATGTTTATAACAAAAATTACTATTCAAAATTCAGCAATTTTTATAGAAATTTATAGCCAAAATTACTATGTCCATAGTAATATTTGTTATGAATATAAGAAAAATCTCCATAAAATGAGTATATCACAGCTTTGGTATGCAACATAGTAATTTTTCGTATATTCATCATAAATATTGCTATATCCTTTTTCTCCGTGTAGATTCTCTGACCTACTTTAATCAGGGTCAATAAAGGACTACAATGCATTGTTTACGTATATACATCTTTGTTCGTGCATTTGTATCAGATTTTCACGCTCTATTATGCAAAATTCAAAGACTTTGCCTCTTCCTGTTTTCGTAAGCTATTAACAAGACGATGGTTAAATATAGATGAAAAGAAGAAAACGTTTTTTGTTGAATTAATTGTACTATTAGGGAGAATGGGAGCTGATGGCTGCACAAAAGACAAAGTAGATAACGATATTATAACTATAGTGAATACACTATTAAAGCAATACGGGACAAATGATGTAACACGTTAAATTCAGTTACTGCACCTGCGATCGTAACGTTTAACAAATTACGGACGAAGTTTATCGTAGAACTAATTTTACGATTTATCATTACAAATGCAACAATGCATCCTGAAAAAGTTGCTTTTTCTATTTTTCACAAAGTAGAATAAAAATACGTTACCTCACGAAAGCCTTTTTCGCTCATACAAATCAGAGTTGTCGTTCAGCAAAAGTACAAGATTTAATCATTCTCCACTCTCCCTCCCTCCGCAAGTAATTGATATAAAAGCATTTCGTGTATTTTCCCTTCAAGAAATCCGGACTGCTAAAGTAATTTCTTTATTCCCTGGCTCGACTCACACTATATTAAAGAGCAAAGTCACACAGAAAACTGGAGAATGCGATAGAAAGCAAAAACCTAGTATTGCCACCGCTAAATACACACACCTTTGCTCTGTTTCACGATAGTGTAGACCGTCGCGCGGTATTTCACCGGTCGGTACGCACACATGCACTCACACACGGACGCACACACGCGCACACACGCACACACACACAGAGTCCATCGAATACCTCGTAGCAGTTGGCGGTTGGTGTAACAATGACGAGGCACTAACCAGCCGCCGTGTCTTCCTTCGACCGTACATCTCCAAATTGATGGATACGCCTGAGTTATCTCAGATGACCTTGTCCCCCCTCACCCTTTGATATATATATATATTTGTACCTTGACAGCTCCGACGATAAGAGAGACTCTCGAACTTTGGTGCGCGCGGTTCTCGCGCGTCTTATGTTTGCCAAGGTACTTGCGCGTCATAGATAGTTTAGAGAAAAGATATATATAAGGGTGAGAGGGGGCGGAGAAGCTTCCGGGATGAACCGACGCGTGGTTGCGGAGCTTTCCGAGGATTTTGAGAGCGAACGGGATTTATTTCTTCAGCTCCGCGTATATATTCTTCGTTTTTTCGCTTTCTCTCTCCCTCTCTCTGCACTTGATCTCCGGGAAATCCGCTACCGCCAAGCGTATTTGGCTTTGATCAGATCGTTTGCAATGTTTATAAGCACTTTGAGGGCTCGTTTGTAGCTTGTGCCATTTGAAGCATTGCGAGCTTCGTAGAAAATCGAATTTAATTTTGTTTTTTTAAAGAAAGCCGATCGTGACTATTATTTTTTTTTTTTAGAAATTTGTACAAGTAGAATAAGCTCGTTATCGTCAGACGCATCTTTTGCACGATGGACTTATTATATTCCTTTGAAACATGGTAGACAATGCGATGTCTGTCTCATACTAAGAAGACTGCAAGTGCTCGCTACTCGTGTCTACTTTGTATTCAATAAAGTTGTCAGCTACCACCAATCGTATAACTTTAGCTGTGCACGATACTTTACTGATTATTATTCAAATCTCATTTGTTCAACACGCGGCCTTAAAAGTTATATCATTTATTCATAAAATTGTCCTAGATTTCGTTGGCTATTAGCTAATTATTAGTTGTTTACAACTATATATATTGTTTGAAATCGAGTTTCCACGTTTATCAGAATAATACGGATTTGAAGCACATCCCATCCTCGTCAGACTAACTTATTCGTACGCAATTATACTCTCGAAGCTCATTTCTCCGTTATCTTGTGAGTGTAGGAAAAAGAAACTTTCCACAATGAACTTAAGATTATTACGCAGATATTTAATGTATTCGAATATAAAGTTCCTCGAGAAAGAGAGAGAGAGAGAGAGAGAGAGAGAGTCAAATCAACTTCTAGTGCTCAGCCATTCAGTGGGCAGATACAATAAGTTCATCAGGGGCGAATCAGCGATTCAATTATGGAACCGTAAAAGCGCGCGCGTAAGAGAGAGCGAGTAGATACGAATGTAATATTCGCGCGAGATAAGTCGCGATGAGTCGAGCTGCTCCCGCGTATTATAGTTTCTTAAAGTCGAGACGTGCTCCAGGAGCTTAGGTGCGCGCGCGCAGAATAGAAAAGTCCGCATAAGGGAGCGGAGATCTCTGAGCATTTCAGCGTACCTTGCCCTTTTACTCTCCAGCACCGCGGCTGCATATTATAAGCGTAACTAACAATAAGTAGAAACTTGTACTCCCCGAGTACTCCCCGAGCCTTCACCTGACTACATTCCTACCTATATATAGATTCTACTGCAACGAAAGCGCAATCGATCGACGGTATGGACGAATAGTTTCGAAACACGAACTACATCGGACTTTGTATCCACATGGGAAATCTCTCGATCGAGTATATATATATATAAAGAGCCCCGGTGCAGAAACGTACGGAGAAGTGAAACTTCATTAATTAAAATGTAAACTGCCGCCGCGACGAAACTTTTCTGTCGTCGCTCGGTCAGGAAAAAAAAGGGGCGCACGCGCTGGATAATGCACGACTTGCGCATTAAAATCAAGCGCTTCTTTTGTATAAATTTATACAGGAATTTTTCTCCTTGCGCATCCATGATCATTTGGGTTTCTACTAGTTGAGTTTCTACTTCTTTTTTTTTTTTCTTCTTTTACGTTTCGCGAATTTTTATTACCAGCTAGGATATAAAAAGAAGGGAGAGAAAACGTCTCGTATGTCGGCCTGTTCCGTGCTTAAACTTTATGAGCGAAGGTGTACCGCATACAACGGGAGCAGAGTATTATCACTAATAATAAAAATTAATATGGAGACGGTGCAAAAAAAGGACATACGGGAGGTTACCGTTTGTTGGAAGCAGCTCCGCTGGCACAACTCGAAGGAAAGGCACATGGTGTTTCTCGCGTAAACACACGATTATGATTCATCGCCAATTGGAACGTGTACCAATGCTGCTTTTTTAATGTCGCGCCGGTGTTAAATTCCGTGGACGTCGAGGCGCTAAATTAAATTCCTATGCCGCGGCGACGTGTTACACCTGTCAACATAATTGGAATTACATACCTATATATATATATATGAGCTGTAGAGCCTGCGAATGCAATTTCCAATCAAAATAAACACGGCCGACTACATTGGGCTCTGTGTTTACACAAGGAAAATTAAAAGGTGCAGAATGGCAGTTTTTTTCATTCTCTTTTTTATTCTCTCTCTCCCTTTCTCTCTCTCTTGGCTATGAAGGTTAAGAGCGCATAGGCTGAGCTTTGTGTTTGAAGAGGAAATACGCGCGGTGAAGGTTCGCCAAAAACTAATACGACGAGCGAACTGTCTTGTTCCCGTGAGCTTTTGTGTTCGGGAAATTATTAAAACTTTTTAATAAACTCGGCTGTTTTGCTTCGATGAATATTTTTTACTCCCTCGCGGGCTCAATAACAGAAAAAAAATAGGACTTTTAAAACTAATTATTTTTTTTATAGGTATATGAAAAAAAAAGAAACCGATAATCAGATTTAGCTGAAGTTATTTAAAATATTTTGAGTACAATTGTCTTAAATATTAAAACTGGATTGCAAAGAATATAGAGTATTTAAGTGGCAATTAAGTAGTTGAAGTAGATGATACAATCTTGAATTAAGGATGATGAAAACCGTAACCTTTTAGGTCACCGGCGATTTTTTTATCCTACACTAATCGTACAATTCTGTAATCGTAAAATGTGGACAATATAAAATGGATGTATCCGTATAAAAAATCTATGCATGTAAGTTTTAATGCTGGATTACGGCTTGGCCATCAATACCGAATTTATATTCCCGCAGTCCACAAAAAAAACTTGTAGAATTACGGCCCCATTCATTATTAAAAGCTTCGTATACTATCAATTTCAAACAAAAGCATTTTGAAAAATGGGTAAGGGAACGATAGCTAAAGCAAGTATTTTTCGATAAAATGGATTTGAATAAAATAAAAGTATAACGGATCAGCAACCACTGTGATCAGGGACAACATGTTCAAATACAGTTTACCGCGCGTGCATCTGTTGCACCACTAAAATGTTTCATGAATAAATATATGTACCTGCGTCATAAGCCCAAAATCGTACCAACTTTTTACTAGAATAGACAAACGCATATATTACCTGCATACACTTTTTGTTACAAACAACTCTTTCGATCATTATAAAACGGATTTAACCCAACCCAACCCTATTTCAATAATCCCACGCTATGCGTTCGCGGAAAGAATAACAAAAAGACTGGCGGAGTAAAAAACGGTCACAAACAGATTTGCCGTTGCGCGCGAACAAACCGTCCATATTTTCCCTCGATTGTTAGTGCCGCGCGCGCATCCGAGTGCATAAATATTTAATCATACCGGTATCTTTCGTAAAAAAAAAACAAGGAAAGTGTTTGGCATCGATCGTATATATACGCATAGAATACAGGTGAACGCAATGACCTCGATACATCCGCGTAAAAGGTCCTCTTTTTTTTTCTATTCTTGCTTTAGGTCGTTTTTGTTTTCCGCGCGCTTACCGCGTCGTGAGCTGCTAGGTCGAAGGCTACAATAACAGCGATCGGCGCGACTCGATGAAGTGACCCCAAATGAGTCCTGCGGGGTAGTTTAGCTACGATTCGACTCCTGTGACTGCGCGAGAGAAAGATAGTGAAAGAAAAAAATAATAGGTATGCATGACCGCGCGTACGACGTGTCGAAGTGACTGGTGCCTGGAATTGATTCGTTTAATGTTCCATGAATGCGTAATAATCTCGAAAGCGAGTCTTGATAGAATGTATTTATAGACGGGGAATATTTTAGCTTGAGCTTTCAAGAATTATGTCATTTGCTTTTATTGTGATGAAGTTTAGGTCTAGCGATCGTTTCGTTCGCTGTCTTGTCGATACCGAATAGGAATCACAAAATCAACATTATCTATAACGTATACCATAAGAGGCTCATTATTTTAGAAAAATTTTCATTTTCAATAATTTTTAGAATATCTATACTGATTGTATTGAAACTATCTTTGAGATCACAAATTAAAAAGTCAAGGGAATATGCAGAAATTCTTGTAATATTCGCTGTTTGTTCGATTTTAGTAATTAAAGTATACATTTAGTGGTTGGGTTTATTTACACGTTGATCTAGAAACTTGTTCTAAACAGTCTTAATCTAGCTGTTGGACTGTTTTGAGTAAAACCGGATAAGTTGCTAATCGGATTTCGGGTAAACTAAGATGTTTGGACCTCAGCGGACTAAATCTAACTAATTCCCTTTACATTGCACCGTGTACTTTTAAATATTATATTGAACTCAAGTGATAAATCAGGAGTTCAGGTTTAGTCTTAATTACAAATACTCAATAACAATAATCAAATAACCATCAAGTATCTTCTCCATGAATTGCTATATTAAGCGTTCAAATCTACAATTAATAGCATCAATTTCAATTACTGATTATAAATATTTTTCCATAATATGAAAATACTATAGCTTATTCTAATGATCTAACTGACTCGGAGAACGGACCTAATTATACAAGCGTATTTTGATAACCGCATTAACCCTAGCCACCAGAAATAGTTCCATTTTCATAACTCATAACATAATCACATTTTGTCGCACCAAGCAAAAAAACACTATTTCGATCAGCAAAACTAAAAAAGAAACATGGGATATAACTGACTCGTATCCTTAAAATATCGAAGAAAACACTTACAACGCAGTCAAATAACACGGGCTGCAGGAAACGTTGTGTTTCAGCGTGTATAGCCTGCACACATCATCAGCGCTATTACGAGAATCGGGCAAATGGATCGTAGAGCTGCTCCAACGCAGAGATTCCCGACTGCGCGACGACGACGACGACTACGGCGACGTTTCCACCTCGGCCATTAACCACCCGGATGGCGTAGTTCGTAATTCCATTAATAGTCCGTTATATGATTCGCTTTGCTCGTGAGGAAAGGAAAGTTCGTGCCAGTGCCTGTCGCAGCCGCTGCAGGCAACACTCGAGTTACTACAGCATTTCTTCCTCTCCCTCTCTCTTCACTTTTCCTTACATCTCGATCTTTCTGGCGCTTGTTTTCTTTTTTTCCCCGCAGCTGCGGAGGAGAAAAGTTGTTTAGTGCCTGTTCTTGGATTTTGTTGCTTTGCACGTGCAGCTGCTGGATATATACTTTTTTTTCAAGTCCTACCGCTCGGGGGCTTTTGAAGCGAACAGCGTAAGGACATTAGCACAGGTGATTTCTTCGCACGCTTTTCACGAGGCATGCCTTATAGGGGGCTGTAATTACGTTTTTATCGATTCGAATGGATTATTCAAATTCACAGCAGGTGATTTCTCGATGATACTGAATTCGTTTTTTGGTTCGTCTACGTGTTTGTTTTATGAAATGAAATCTGGTACGTAGAAGTGTAATAGGGATGCTGATTCTTCTTGTTGAAAATTATAAATTTTCTTCTAGGATAAATAATTTAAATGTGAAATTTTAGCTACAAATATTTATGGCGTTTAATAAAATTCCTTTTTTTAAAATTGTTTTTTAAATTCTTTGCTATGAATATGGAATAGCCTGGTTGAACTCTATTTTACTCGTTTAATCAATATATTGTGTCGAATCCATTCACCGACTGCTAACGTATGCATCATTTATCGTACACTGATATTATATTATGTTATATTGTATTTCATTTATTCATGGACGCATAGAAATTGGATTTGATAAATGCATGTGCCATTGATTTTCATTGTTAACTATTAATATATTTCCCTTAAAATAAAAATTGAATTGAATGCTATTTGGGACATTGCCCCGAAATGACTTCTACATTTCGTTATTTGTAGTGCTGAAAATATTATATCTTCTACAAAAATTGTTTTCTTATCTACATATACACATCAATTTCTTACACAATATTATAGAATACACGATCCGTATATATTGCGTAATATGTGTGTGTTCTTCAGGTAAAGGTTTTTATTTTGGCCTTCACTTAGCTTTTATTTGCAGAACATAAAAATTCAGCATATTTTCGAGCTGAGAGAAGCACATACTTTATATCTTCTATAGTAAAAACATTTTAAATCCTATAAAATTTTTATGTAATATCTTGTAGACCGAGTTACACGAATATGATGCTAAAAAGTTGAAACATGAGCGAATTGGAGTAACGCTTGTATCTTCACTTTAGCTGCAGTTCATGAATTAATAACGCCTTTCGTTATTTTTCAAACATTCATAATATTAATAATTATACGCATGGCAGGTTTTAATTAAAAGAAAAAAATTTAAAACGCGATGATAAAAAATATCAAGAATTGCTTTATAACGTTCGGAGCAGTGTTTATTAAAAATCTGGACGTTTCGATATGCATAAACAAATAAAATAAAATAACAGAAATCTTTCCACCTCTCTTCGTACCAACCCTCCATTACAATCGATAAAAATGAAGAAAATGGAAAAAAAACGATAAAAAAATATGCACGCAGAGGTAAAGTCGACAGCGTGAGCAAAAAATCATATTCAATTTAAAACCGTACAGGGTATAACGACCAACTCTTATCAGGTATCAAACCGTCGATTATTCAAATAGCGGCTCTTTCACATTAATTTTCGCGCGTTCGTGACATTCCAATAAATTGTTTCTCAGCGCGTAATTGGAACAAAAACCAGCGCGGATGTATATATATGTGTGTCGTATACACTCTGAATTTCTGTGCGCCTGTTGAATCCGGCCAGCGGCGAGATAAAAGCGACAGAAGCTATACGCATGCTCTCGTTCAGTCAATTATCCTTTCTCCCTTTAAATGTTTCTCTCTCTCTCTCTCTCTCTCGATCTCTCACACACATAAACACACACACACACACACA
>UELU01138863.1:0-70323 GCA_900490025.1 Megastigmus dorsalis
TTGCTCTATACTCGTACACTGCTCATTCGAGAGCGTATACAGAACGAGCATCTATGATACATGGGTTATGTATGTACGCGAGCAGAAGGTCGATTTTTAAATGTCTTTATGGGACGTTTTTAAACGGATTAATTATCCCCAAATGGACACAATATAGCTTTAAATTATTATTTTTGTATTTTTCAATACAATATTTATTAATAAATATAGTAACCATTAATAAAATATATTTTTATATTATTTTAAGAATTAAGTAGAATCCACCCAGATTCTAATCTAAAACCGTCGTCAGGTCACGAGGATTCCATCCAGAAATACAGCCAGATCGTAAGCATATCATGCAAAACTAGCTTCAATCTGGCTGAAATATCGTTAAACTTTCTAGCAGGGTTCCAAAATATTAGTAAACAATACCAGGTATGGTGGATAGTATCATTTTTTTCCCATTTCTGATATCTATTTACTTTAGCACTACCAAACATTAACAAAATTCAGTACATAAACATTTTTTTCGACACTTTACGTATATTATTTTCATATAATACTAATTCTTACATTACATTCTCATCAGAAACTCTTAAACAAATGTTTAAAATCCAGGTCAATTCTCCCGTTCGAACAACCTTAAATAATTTTGTTTATGTACATAAATAAGTATGAAACGAAAAATAAAATTTCACATGAATAAAAAGTCCCGAATAAAAATAAGTCGATGTCTTATTGGGCCAAATAGACTGAAAAGGTAACTTGGCTTATATAGGAGTAACTGCACAGTTCACGAATTTTTTCTGTGTAATCGATTTTCATCAAAATCTATAGAAGACCAAAAGCTTGTTTTGCCTAAATCACTAAAAGTCTCCATTTTAAAATCGGTAGGACTTGAAATGTGCAGCACATTCAGTTCCTTTTTAGTTGGATCAACTTTTTTCCATTCAAATCCCAAACCGAAATCAGGATATCTGAAAGAATTCAAAAACATTTTTATTGTGTATACATTTTATTTACGTTAAATCATATTAACTCACCCATTTTCTGCAACCGAAACAACAAAATCTAACAATTTAATTTGCATAGCCCGATCTTCCGCTCTACTTGGTGGGTATATAGCATCACCCTCATACAACATAAAAAAATCATCACCATGACAAACTCCTACAAAATGATAAGATAAATAAGAAAATTTTTTATACAAAAATATATTTATCGTTATATATTAAACATTTTTACCCCAATTCGTTGTGGTGTTACTAAACTTATCACTTCTGCTCGTAAGAGCTCTGTAACTATAATACCAGAATAGTACTGGACTTTTATTCATTCTGGCCTGCCACTTAGCCGCTTTTACACCATCGGCGACGAATATTCTATCCGACATTAAACTTATTAAATAATTAACTGTATGTTTATTAATTGGTTTTGTTCCAAAATAATAATTTCGAATTTTTCTTGCAACTTCTGCATGTTTATCCAAGGGAATAGTAAAATTATAGTCTAATAAATGAGGAGCCAAGGACTCCCAGTTTTTGTCCAATTCTTCAAGATGCTTATCATTAGCGATGAACTCTACAATTCATTAGATCCCATTATAGCATTATAATGATGATCTCGATTTCGATAATATATTAATCAAAAATAATATCATATACCTGCAGCTGGAAAAAGAGCCTCCTCACTAACGAAACCCGTCAACCAAAGCACATCAGCGGCATCACCACTGTTTATTATTTCTATAGGGGAGCGATCAATAAATGGTTTGTCTCCAACTTTTTCAACAACTGGGCCAAAAGGTGTGAATGGATTACTTAGCCATGGCTGGAAATTAAAAGTATTATCCTTTTAATTTATTATTTGTAAATCCTTGAAAATTATTAAAAAATGTTGTTTTTATAATACCATGAAGTTTTTGGTTGCTTGTGTCACTAACCGAGCCGGTTTGTACCGTAAGCATTCTACCATTTTAGAAATGTCTTCGGTTGCACATCCTACAATAGATGCTAATTTATATGCCTTTTCTCGTGAATTTTCCGTTTGTTTTCCTGGTGCAAAGCTTGCCCCGCTGAATGATATTCCATTCTGAAAAAGTCCTTTGCTCCACGGAGATAAATAGTGATAATGGACGCTAGCCGCACCAGCGCTAAGGCCAAGTAATGTAATTCTATTGGCATCACCACCAAAATGATAAATGTGGTTTGAGACCCAATTCAAAGCCAAACTCTGATCTTTTAATCCCATATTACCAAGTACATGATCATCTTCTGTACTTAAGAATCCCATAATTCCTACACGATAGTTTATCCCTACTACGATGACATCTTTATCCATTAAAAATTTCAAGCCTGTGTATGCAGAACCTTCTTGAAATGCACCCCCATGAATTGCAAATAGAACAGGTAATGGTTTAGTTCGATGGCTCGATGGTACATAAACATTTAAATAAAGACAATCTTCATCTCCGATTGTTACTTCATGACGGGTATATTGAGTACAAGCGCTACTTGGCTTAGTGGCAGATATATAATCTGGATACCATTCTGGAACTGGTTCGGGAGGCTAAAAACGCAAATGAAAGTTAAATACAAACAATATGTTTTTATCGTACAATAATTGAATACTTGTTAATTATTGATTCATTTTCATTTCTGTACGTACAAATTTTTATTTATTTACATCAAGCGTAGAAAAAATGTATTCGTAAGTACAATTTAGTATAGCCACCTGTAACGATAAGTGATTCCGCTTTTTCAAAGGTAATTGTGTTCTTGGCAGAATATTCATCAAATTGTGTATTTTACTTCGCGACAAATATTTAAATGTGTTTTCCTTCTAGGTCATTTTTTAAAGACATTGCATATAGGGATGGTTGGAGATTTATACCACACCGATTTTTGCATTAAATAAAATATATCAAATCAAGATTAAATTTTCAAAAAAAAAAAAAAAAAGTCTATAAGCACGCCGGTATTGACGTAAACGTTATGAGATTACAGTTCCATGAAATTCCATCCATAAATCATGAATCTTATGAAAGTAGAATAAACATAATGTTTACGTCGTTATTAATGAGGTCCAGACAGATTTTTTTCCAAAAATTTATCTGTGAATATCTTTATATATTTCATTAAATGCAAACGTCGGTAAGGTAATAATCATTACGATAGAGATTTTTCTCCGTCACTTGAACTGTATAATGAATTATGTATTCACAATTTTCTATTATAATTTATGGATATTTCCATAATAATCATATTTCCATTGGAAAATAATTGCGATTATGATATGATGCAACTAAAATGCTAAATTTTTGACATGATATTTATAAAAAACCTCTTTGGACTTTAAAAGCCTTCTTTTGTTTAAAAAATAAAACAATCGAATGAAAAAAAAACTCATGTTTCTCCTACTTCCTTCTAATTCTCCCGTACTTTACAAACGTATGTATGTACTTATTACTATACTAATATTATTTTTTAATTCTCCTTATTCATTATATCTTACTTTTTTATTGTACATAAGTGTATAACCTGGGAAAACTCAAAATAACAAACTCGCTTAAAATAAATACTAAATACCTGAAACCGTCTTTCTTTGATTGGTGGCAATGCATAAGGTATGCCTTCGTAAGCTTCATATATCCGACCACTATACGATGTCTTATAAGATCCTTTGATGCCTCCTAAAGAAGTTTCAACGACAGGAGAAGAGTCTTCCGCGTGTACTGTATATACAAAGATAATAAATATCGAATAAAATAATAATAGCGACATTTTTATTAATTTGTCTTACACCCGCCAGCGGATGACACTTAAATAAGTACATCATGTAGGAATATTTTTCTTAACGATTAAATTATCTTATTCACGTGGCTTATCAATTATAATTGATAGCAATTGATAAAGAAAGCTGAACTGATTTAAAAGCAATCCGATTATTTAATTTTTCCGTTAACAAATATTTACAACTAAATGAAGAGTATTTTAGGTACCTATTTTGTATTTATTATAGTTACTTAACTTTAACTTTTGGTAAAAAATTTTTCTTGCGCTTAATAAACATAAGTACTACAGAAAATTCTTATTCGATTGCGTTGAACTTAGAAATCGCAGTTAGTAAATTACTGTTTAAATATACGAAATAAAAGAAAACCTGATATAGAAACTAAAAAGTAATTACTTTTTAATAACAGTGCGATTGTTACTAATTATTAAAAACACTTAAATAAGTTATTTAATTTGAGTTTTACATGGCACATTTTGTTCCTGAAAGACTTTTCTATTAGCTGACTAGAAGATGACCCGTCCTCCAGATCACGGTTTAGGCTAAAATTCTGGGATATATTATTTGACTTTTATTATGAAAACAGCCAAAGCAGTTCACCCTAACGCGCATAATTTTTCGAAGTTATGAGATATTGTAGTATTCTTTTGAGAAAATTGGATAAAAATCAATGTGCATATTATTTTTTGTAGCTCAGCTCGAAAAAGCTTTAAAATATTTTTGTACGAAGAAAATCCTTTAATTCTACTTTTAGAAAGAAGGAGCTTTTATTTAAGACTTGAGGTATCAAAATGTGAAATTGGGGAAGAATTTACCCAAAAGTCGATAAAATATAATGGGTCGCTAATTTGAGAATTATACTGTCGCCAATTTTTATCGATCAACAAAAAAAATAAAACTTAAATTAAAGCTCCTTCTTCCTACTTTAATTTTATTTCTACAAAATTATTTTAAGGCTTTTACGTGCTGAGTTCTAAACAACAATATACACATTTATTTTTATCCATTTTTCTTAAAAAATATTGACATTCTTTAAATAATTTATTTTCAGGTTAGAAAAAAAAAGAAAATTTTTTATATGAGACCTATAAAACAGGAAAAAAGTTAATTTTAATTAAAAGCAATTTTTATTTACATCAAATTTGTATCGTCATTTTGTCATCGCTACTTAAATTTTGACAATTTTTTGGACCTTTCGGCATTGTATGGACAAATTAAAAAGTAAGTAAGATTTACGTTAAATAATAGTAGCGTCTTAAATTTAGTTTGCAAGGTTTTCTTTATTACATGAGAATATTATTTCTTTAAATATTTCGGTTTACAGCGCACCTATATTTAAATTTGAAACTGAAAAAAAAAAAATTTACATAGAACCAAATTCAAAATGATTGAAATGGCTTCTGCTGCTGCAACTGCACGGCTTAGGATTTTTTTCTGTGTATTTGATTTTCATCAAAATTTATAGATGACCAAAAGTTTTCTTTGCCTAAATCACTAACAGTTTCCATTTTAATATCGTTAGAACTTGAAATGTGTAGTAGGTTCAGTTTTTTTGTAGCTGGATCAACTTTTTTCCATTCAAATCCCAAACCGAAGTCAGGATGTCTGAAAGAGAAATTAATTTTAATATTTATTTGAATATTATATCGTTGTCAACGAAAATTAACTTACCCTTTTTCTGCTACAGAAAAAATTAAATCTAGAAGTTTTATTTGCATTGCTCGATCATCGACATTCTTTGGTGGGTATATAACACTATTTTCAAATAACATAAAAAAATCATCAGCATGGCAAACTCCTGTAAAATAATAAGATAAATAGGTAAATTTTTTATACAAATATCTGTTTATCGTTACATATCAAACCTTTTTACCCCAATTATTTGTGGTATTACTTAAAGTATCACTATTGCTATTAAGAGCTCTATAACTATAATACCAGAGTAGTACTGGACTTTGATTCATTTTCGCCTGCAACTTGGCAGCTTTTACACCATCGGTAACGTATAGTCTGTCCCCGATTAAACTTATTAAATAATTAACTGTATTTTTATTAATTGGTTTTGTTCCTAAATAATAATTTCTAATTTTTCTTGCCACTTCTGCATGTTTATCCCAAGGTATAGTGAAATTATAGTCTAATATATGAGGAGCCAAGGACTCCCAATTTTTGTCCAATTCTTGTAGATGCTCATCGTTAGCGATGAACTCTACAATTAATTAGATTTAATTATAGCATTATAGTTGTTATAATAATGATTCCGATTTCAATAATATATTACTCAAAAATAATATCGTATACCTGCAGCTGGAAAAAGACCCTCGTCACTGACGAAGCCCGCCACCCAGAGTACATCAGCGGCATCACCACTGCTTATTATTTCTATAGGGGATCGATCAATAAATGGTTTGTTTCCAACTTTTTCAACAACTGGTCCAAAAGGTGTTAATGGATTACTTAGCCATGGCTGGAAATTAAAAGTATTATCCTTTTAATTTATTATTTGTAAATCCTTGAAAATTATTAAAAAATGTTGTCTTCATAATACCATGAAATATTTGGCTGCTTGGGCCACTAACCGAGCCGGTTTGTACCGTAAGCATTCTACCATTTTAGAAATGTCTTCGGTTGTACATCCTACAATAGATGCTAATTTGTATGCCTTTTCTCTTGAATTTTCCGTTTGTTTTCCTGGTGCAAAGCTTGTCCCGCTGAAGGATATTCCATTCTGAAAAAGTCCTTTGCTCCACGGGGATAAATAGTGATAATGGACGCTAGCCGCACCAGCGCTAATACCAAGTAATGTGATTCTTTTTGTATCACCACCAAAATGATGAATATGGTTTGAGACCCAATGTAAAGCTAAACTCTGATCTTTTAATCCCATATTACCCAGTACATTATCATCTTCTGTGCTTAAGAATCCCATAATTCCTACGCGATAGTTGATTCCGACTACAATGCCATCCTTATCCATGAGGAATTTTAACCCAGTGTACGCTGAACTGTATTGAAAAGCACCCCCATGAATTATAAATAGAACAGGTAATTGCTTAGTTCGATGGCTAGATGGTACATAAACATTTAAATAAAGACAATCTTCATCTCCGATTGTTACTTCTTGGCGGGTATATTGAGTACAAGCGCTACTTGGCTTAGTGGCAGATATATTTCCTGACCATTCTTGAACTGGTGCAGGAGGCTAAAAACTCAAATTAAGGTTTTAATGCATAAAATCGATTCATACTATCGAACAATTATTCAATAAATAAATTAATTAAATAATAAAATAAATTGTAACAATTTATTTATTATAATTTCTATGCTCATAAATCTGTTTTATTTACATTTGGACTAAGAATAATGTATTTAAATATACAATGGATTATCGTTGTTCCTAAAAATGAAGTATTAAGAAAGAAAAAAGCATTTTTTGCAAAAGAAATTATGCTTTTATTCGCCTCAAATAAAACTCTTCGCAGTATGTTTCTGAACTGTTTTTTCATGGCAAATATAAAACGTTGAAAATGTTTGCAACGATATGTTCATACTTTATAATAATTTAGTTATATTTTCTTTGATAATTAATTAAGCGATTAAAAAAATTATACAGTTGAAATGTTAAATTTAGATAAGATATTTATGAAAGATCTTTTTTCTCGTGCTAAAGTGCGTACTGTACTATTTGGGAAAACTCAAAATAACAGACTTGCTTATAATGAACAATAAATACCTGAAACCGTCTTTCTTTTATTGGTGGCAATGCATATGGTATGCCTTCGTAAGCTTCATATGTCCGACCACTAAATGATGTCTTAAATGATCCTTTGATGCCTCCTAAAGAAGTTTCAACGACAGGAGCAGAGTCTTCTGCGTGTACAGTGTATACGAAGATAATAAGTATCAAATAAAATAATAATAAAGACATTTTTTTAAATTTTTCTTACACCCGCTAGCGGATGCAAATTAAATAAGTAAATAAGTCAGTAATGTAAATGAATACTTCTCTTAAAGATTAAATTATCTTATTCATGTAGCTTATCACTTGTAATTGATAGCAATTGATAACCAAACGCTGAACTGATTTTAAAAAATTCCAATTATTTGATTGGTTGGTTTAACGTAGACTTTGAATAAAATACATCGAAATATACTATTTTATGTTTATAATAATTATATTTGATAAAAAAATTGTGTGTTACAGGACACTTTTATTCAATTGATCGTGTTGAACCCAGAATTCGCAGTCGGTAAATAACTGTTTAAATAATCGAAAGAAGCTATTAAATAGGAGGAAAAAGTTAATTTTAATTAAAAGCAATTCCTTCAACACCAAACTTTTTTCGTGATTTTGTAATCGCTACTTTACGCTTCCTCGCGCACGTCTCCCTTCAGCATGAGTCCGCAGAAAAAATCTCTGTGGTCCAATGACCGAATCACTTCGTGGGAATGGAGAAGGTACTGGAGGTAAACTTACACAAAAAGCAAAGCAGACGAAATGTTCCAATGAACTTCCACCTCTTTCGTCAGCTGTAGTATGCGTCAGTTGACCGATGAAAGTTGTAGCTGTTATATGGCTGATGAATTCCAACTAGAATTTCAGTTCGACTGCTACACCTCGAACATCCTATGACTGTCTATTATTTGAGAGATTACGATAAAATCTCGAATTTTACCGCTAACCATTACTCCTCAATTTTACCAATATTCACTCCGAGCCGTTAATTTAATAGCTCTTACAATTTGAACCTCGAAATGAGCTGTGAAAATTCGTTGTGCAAATACAGTCAATTGAAAAATCACTAGTACATTGAAAAGCTCGCTTTGTATAAGTAAAGAGGATTGCAAAAGTCTATACTGATATTGGGATCTAAATACTTCATTTTTGATCTCGTGTCACCGTATCAGCCAATCGCTTATGAAAATTTGTGACTTAAGATGCTTTTATTTTTTGCCACCAGAGTCCAGATGTCAATGCAATAGCAATTTTACAGGAGGCACGTTTGCGTAATGGTGGAGTGCTGCACACGCAATGATAAATGTGACGTAATAGGTTGAGGGATATCCGATGAACTTTTCCACATGTCATGACATCTAGTACAATATTATCATCTCTTAGAAATTAATTATCCATTTTTCAAACAACGTAAGTAGTGTTTAAAAATGAAAAGTAATTGATTTAAAAGTTTGAAAGATAATTTGATGATTTCTGCAACACTGATGTAAACCGTTATTAAAACCTTGGCCTACTTAAAATTGTGATAAATTCATTATTTGATTAATATTTAATTTTAATAGATTGCAGTTCAAGTTTAATTAGAATAGTTTTCAAACTTATGTAAACTTCTAATTTTATAAAAACGATAAGATAAATCGTCAAGGTAAAAAGTTTGGTTCAAACAAAATTTTATACCTGATGAAAATAGGAGCTCCTAATCTTCCGATCTTCTTAACTTTCGAATAAAATTGGTTTTCAAAACTTTTACATCGGGGCCACACCCTTCTAAATGCTAATTCCGACATATTCCTTGCATGTAACCAAATACTCCTGTTGACGCAAGTGTTAACATTGGAGGTGCGAAAAGGTCAACGAAAGGTTTCGCCCAAAGGTCAAAAACTCGAACTTTCATTTGGCATTTCCGTCTCAGTTAATTTCGCGAAATTCCAACCTCAAAGGTCACGGCTGCTCTTCATTATACACGAGTCTCGCGCGTAAAAGCAGATCACGCCAGTACATTATACTTTTAAGCGGAAATCGTACAGATGCATCGCATACAGGGGCAAAGTTAACCTTAGCCATGCAATAATCTCTCCTCCGCACGAAGATCGTAAAATTAGTTCGCCACTATTACTTTTTCCACCGCAGATAGGAGCACGAACTTCTCTCGCCCTCCCCCCTCCCCCCCACACCGCTATCTTTTTTTCGCCTACAATTACGAATTTTTCGACTCGCGGTGAAGCATTTCGTGACCGATTCCAACTTAAAATAGACGATGGGGGAGGCGTGGCTCGATGTTTTAATAGGAGAGATGATCACTTGCGGCGCGTCGTGTGCGCATTATACACCCGGTGCAGGGATTGAATGATTCGATAAGCTGGGAAAAGTTGAGCTGCTCGTGGATCAGGTTTGTTAAGAGGTCCATAAGTTGATATCGGTTTTTGTTGCTCGGATTTTATGGAGGGATTGGCAATCGAGCATACAGAATTCAGTTGCGTATACGTTTGGTTTGGTGTACAATGAACGTGCGTGATTTATTCTGCATATTATACTGACAGAAGCAATTTGTTTCAACTACCGTTTGTTATGAAGGCTATGCTATTACTTATAAGAATCATGGGTGCAGGTTATTTATTTCTTACTTAAGAAGCTTGAGATAGATTAACGTTTTTCGTAGCAATCAGAATAAGCCTGAGATACTGAATGTTAGGAAAATTCATCGAATTCCATTAAATACAAAGTTTCAGAACTTTCAATCGATCTTCAATTTTCATAAACATACATGAAAAAGCATAAAATAAATAGAATTTTAGTTTCAGGTGTAATAAAATATATATTTTTAAGACGTCATTTTTACAGGCATATTGGCTATTAAAATTTCAATTATTTTAAGAGTTCATTTAGCTGCAGAGACACTTAAAACTCTGCAGGCTTCCACGATGCTTTAAAAATTCTCAAATCAATAACTCAACATTTTTGCCCTCACGAAGCAACAAGCCAACAAAAAAAAAAGTTTACTAATCTCGCCAAGTCACCGGAAATAGTGTGACTAAACGAAAACGAATTAACAAGCGAGAGGTGCGAATTCGTCCATTCACCATAGCACAACTTATTTGCATTCCAAATCCGTGTACGCGCGCCCAAATAGGAATTCACAATTAAAAGCCCATCAGCTGAAAACACATCCTCTAACACATCTTAAAGATAGTGGATCGCCCAAACGTTCAAATCCATTACCACCACAATCTGCATGTATAAACAGGCAAGAGGAAATAAAGAAAGAGTATCAAAAATTTAGACAGGTACACACACACACAAATTTCGATCAATTACAGAGATATAGCAAGAGTAAGGAGGAGTCGTACAATGTATATACTCACACGAAAACTGAATCAATACGTGGGTTTGTGTGTGTGTGTGCGTGTATGCGCGAGTCTACAAGCATTCATAAATCGAAGGCAAAAGGCGAGGGGGGTCAAGCCTGACCTAAGTGAACATCTGACTTCTCGGTTGCTGCGCCCAGTTCCCTCTCTCCATCTCTCTCTGTATACGCGCGTTCGCATACATAGCGGATCGATGATTTCTCTCACTCTGGAGGAGTCAGGGACGCCCACGCTTATTCGCGCTCCTTTATGTATACGTGGCAGCAGCAGCAGCAGCGCGAGATTCCTCGGCGAGATGTGCTGTTGGGTGTACCATAGAACGCGCAGGATATTCTTTGATATTGCCCTGGTGCGATTTTTCATTCGCTTCGATTAGTATTTTCGAATCACTTTGCGCTCTGGCTTTCGTATATGAGGCATTTAACGTTGAATGGGAGGCTCTTTTGTCCTTTTTCTATTGTTCGTGTGCTCTCTAAGAGTATTATTTGTTTATTTTGAGTGATTGATTGTTGGTGCGTTCCTATGTTGCAGAGAGCGAGTTTCGATGGCTCCTTTGTGTCTATGATTTATAGCGTATTAATAACTGTTTTTTTTTTGGGAGTAAAAAATCGCTGGTCTGGAGTGGAAATATTCCCACCGAATAATTTGAAGAAACTGTTACGTATAAGACTGTTGTTTTGAATTGCAATGAGGGTTCGATTTACAAGAATTTGCGATGTAACTTTAGTGAAAGTAAGCTAATAGGAATTTCCTTGTTTCGTGTAGCATAAGATATTACTGCAAGAGGAGGATCAGTTTAGCACTTAAAGTATTTAGATTTATGTTCGGAATGGGAAATCGAAACAGATATTACGAGTCGGCAGAAAGTTCACCTGTAAATAAAATAGCATAATGGTACAATATTGAAATTAAAATATATTGACAACTTTTATGTAGTTTTTTTAAAATTATCTATCTATCATTTTAGTTCATCAAAATCTGCTACGTCGTAAATTAAATTTTTTTATTATTATTTTAAGATTTGGTTCATGCAAGTTCCTTTATACGCGTGCGTACAAAACCTTTTCTTAAAAATGTCTTGGTGGATGAAAATACTAAAATACCACAAACGCAGACACAATAGACGGGCATAAACTTTTGTTACTCAAAGCGCCATATTCACCGGCGACCGTATTATACATCGCGCATGAAACGGTAGACTATAAAATATGGAAAAGTGAACTCGGCATAAACTGAGAGATCACCGCGGGATCATAACCTTAAACATTTCACGTATATATACGCATACCTTTCACTACTTTCTATAGATACGAAGCAAAGGACTTTTAGCATGAAACCCAAACAGCCAATAAAAGATGAATAATGTATCAATGTCTCGAGCGCGCAACATTGCTACATTAATCCTGCTACATCGAGAGCCAGCATCAACAACATCTCGAACGATCATACGTATAACACATAGAATATAGTATAGCTCTTACGTCTACTTCTATACAAAAAAAAAAAAAAATACATAATTCCACACTTCCATCATAGCGCACCAGTACAGACGCTATCAATAACGGTATAGAATAACGTCACAATGGCTCATTTAACAAATCCACCGAAAACTCGCCTGTAACACACACTCCAAACGAAAGGGAATGAAAAGGCACAGCGAGCGAATTCTTTAAATAGCTCAACCAGTATACCAAGCCGCATTAATATCATTATATCACCTAACCGTTGCGCAATGCAATCCCGCGATAGAAGGTGCAGGGAATGGTAATATATATATACTGGCCTGTCTGTATCTATGCAAAATGTGCTTATAAACGCTAAGAAAGGAAGAGTGAGCGTTAACCTTTTGGGGGATAGTCTCTGCTTCGTATAGCGGGACTGGAAACCTTTCGACGCCGAGAGAGTAACGATGACCCCGGCCGAAGCCTGATCGTGCATATGCACATTTGCACGTACAGCGTTCTGAGCCCGCGATACACCTGTGTGTAACGTTCGTGTGTATTATATATATATATATATATACGTGTGCGATGTACGAGCGCACTTAGGTCTCTGTCGGAGACGAGTCGATTCGATCTTCGCTGCTCTTATGGGCACGTGACTCATTCTCACTGCCGCGTGTGCATTGTTGCAGTCGTACAATGAAATTGTTTCGAAATTCGTGCTCATCCGTGATATACTTTAATGAGACAAGTATGTAATAAGTGCTAATTGCTGGATTCATTGAATATATAGAAATAGATTGTATTTAATTTTGTTGGATGTTCGATTGTTATTAAATAGTTGTATGGTGGAAAATTTATCGTGCAACTTGGAAATTATCCGAAAGAATTTTTTTTTGTGCGCTGCAAATAATTGGTTCATAAAAAAAACAACTCTTTTGAAAAATAAGTAATTGGCATTTATGAGCTCTTTGTTATGTATAATTGTCTTGTTAATCTTCAAAGTTTCATAAACATTGCACTTCGCGTCTTCAAGGTGAACTAAAACTGCTTTCCAGGTACTCATTACCAGTCCTATACGCGTACATTAATAAATCATGTTTTAACGTACAGAGTGTTGGAACAAATATTAATGTGGTTTTAATTTAATGTAAAATTGTAGCATCTTTTTTTACAGTACAGATGTGTGTACAGTATTTATTTCTGAACGTATATTGAAAGTGACAACCGCGCTCCAATTAATCAATCGAATAAAAAAAAAAGAGACGGGGAGAACCGATTACTAAATCGGATTAGTGCTGCATCTACCGTTTCTATTGATGCCATTACGGACGCTGCATTATTTCTATTGCTTCTTTTAGTTTTCTAAATCGAATCGTCGTTTCGTTGAATAAATTATACTTTTATCGCTTATAAACTAAAAACATAAAAACCACTCGTTTTAAATGATGATACGTTTACTTAGCAGCCAAACTCTGGCCTCGCGAACAACAAAAGAAAAATAAATAGATAAAAAATACACGTTTCAGGTTAGCCGTTAATTAATCACCTCTGCCACTGCCGCGTTACGCGTCTGCACTAACAGCTTCAAAAGCCTCGCGCAGTTCTAAGGTGGATTCCGAGAAAATGCGTTGGCATCTCGCTGACACCGGGCGGCACGCTATAGGCGCTTATACCTCGCAAACAAACAAGAGCAAATCTCGCCAAAGCGCGCGTGTACAACAAGCTCTTAATAGTCTCAAAGTAGTCAAACTTTCAAGGATCCCCCCGGTGCACTTTCCGACTATACACCCATTACCACGTAATACTCCATAGGCATAACGAGAGCATATATACCCTTCCCTTTTATTTCCTCTCTCTCTCTCTCTTTCTCTCTAGCACGGTGCATTTCCGCGAATCGACTTGACTCGTACGTACACCGCAGAAGAGACGTCCATCTCATTTATCATCGCTCTCGTGCTCTCTCTCTCTCTCTCTCTCTCTCTCTCTCTCTCTATCTCTCTGGTGCGGCCCACTGCACTTGCGCTCTAGCGCATGGATATATTATGCGATCTGTGCAGGAGCGCGCGTAATCGCTGCGGCGCATCGTCAATCACGGGACGGGCGTTGATTGCCTCTTGTAAATACCCCGCGCGCGCGCGCGGACTGTTAGAAAGCGCATGAGAGCCCGACGAGATGCACTGTACACCGCGCGGAATAATCGCGGAAGTTGTTCCAACGGCGCTGCTGAACTTATAGGCCGTGTGTACTTTATGAATTGGCTCCGATGATGGGAGGGGAGGAATTAGATTCTCTGTGCCGATGATTATTTCGCGATTCGGAGAGCCTATGAGTGTTTTTTTTTTGCTTTGAGAATTCATCGTTCGTAATTCTCGAGGATTTTTTTATTGGATTATGGATGTTGCCGTTTTATGTAAGTATTGTGTAAGTTTAATTAATTGAGAGGAGGTGTACAGCTTCCCTGTCGGTTGCTATATATGCTGCTGTGAATTATTGATAAAGAAGATGTACAAACTGCATCTCAATGGAAATTTTATCATTCTTAAATTAAATTGAACAATTTTAGAATAAGTTACAAATTTCCTAAAGGTATTTTTCTAGAAGCATATTTAAATCACAGTTGACGTTATTTATCCTGAAAGAGCTTCTAAAAATAACTCGAATAAGTCTGAAAATAAAGAGACGAAGAGGTTGCATAACAAAAGGTGTAACTTTGTACGTTAACGGTGCATTTCTTTAATTTCTTACAGGTATATAGTTTGAGAATCGTAACGCGATATACAATTACAACATATTTGTTGTGGAACTAATCTGTTAAATTAAAAAGTGGACCATGTTACATGCTTATATATACTCTCAAGGATTTTTCAAGTCATAACGTGTACGACGAGCAAAAAAAAATGCTTTTTTACCTATGCACAAAACGTGAGTATAAATACATGTTGGAAATGTCCGTGAAAATAATAAAAAAGCATATATGAACTTTTAGCGAGACTAATTTGAACTATGAATGAGCTATACTCGTTTCTCTCCTGTATACCTTTTTGCCGAAGCCAAACCGCAACGACAAGAAATATATTAACAAAAAAATTTAGTTTAATGTAGGCTAAATCTGGAATTCCCGATTGACACGAAACAAATGGACAATTTTATATAGTGCGCTACGTGTCTAATATAGACGTAATCAACAATATTGGCCATGAATACCGTAACAAGGTGAATTGATGAAGTAACATTCACCTAAATTTTATAGTGCATATGTAGCACTCAATATGTTAGCTTTGATCACACTTCATCTACCTCTGTGTGAGAAACAAATGAACCGAAAAACATTTATTTACTCATTTTCGATTGCTATTTTCCTTTAAATATGCACTTTGTTACATTATTTCTCAGCATTTTATTATCAACTCAAGGTCTACATGAAATAACTGGAGCCGTCTTTTAACGTAATAAACAAAACCAAAAACCAAGGCTGTATTTTTTTAATAAGTCGTATATGAATGATCACTATGAGCAATATGAAAGACGATAAATGATTCGTTAAAATAAATATTATTTCATAAATGATCTTCCATAAGAAAAATGAAAAAAAAAAAAAAAATCCATTTTAACGGTAGTCCATGTCTGCATGCCACTAAAGATATCTGTAAAAGTCCATTTCCGCCTCCTCAGTAGAAAACAATATTTTCACCCATTGATACATCACAGTTTATCATCTCTCGATCGCAGATCCCAAGCCTGGATATCCTCAGCCAAGCTCTTGCACAGAATCAGCGGTATATGATAGTCGCGAAAGCTATGAGGATGAAAAAAAAGGGAGATCCATTTGCGTTTCTTTTCCGCTCGATCGCTTCATCGCGATATACTTTCAGTGACTCTCACCTATCAAGCGCCGCTCTTCGCGCATCACTGAACGTCACTCCACGAAGATGGAAGATCGGATAATCGCTCTCAAATACTCCGAATCTGAAAAGGTTAAAAATCCATTGCAACGCGGAGTCTATAAAAAACGAATCAAAGTATAGAATAGTAATGTTTGGTTCTTAAACTCAATACAAATCTAGCGCGGAAATATCTTACTTTTTCAAAATAACGGACTTCTGCACTTTACACCTCTCGAGCGAGTTAATTCATGATTTGAAAGAAGCGACGAGGAAAAAGATAGCAAAAACAAGAATCTCGCGAATTACTTGAACGGTATACCTTGGTGCCTATGTATGCATTACCATTAGATGAAATTAACGATTCTCAAAGGGGTGCAAGCTAAGCAAGAGAGATTATAAGGGACGAAGCGGAAGCGACGATTTTGCGCCATAAAGCATTCGAGAGCAGCGGCAGCAGCAGCAGCAGCAGCGACGGCGTCGGCGGCGGCGGCCGCCGTGGCAGAGGAAGAATAAGAAGAGTCGCGCTAGCGGCAGAGAGGACATATTTTCGCCCGCGACGACGCGCCTCTATATTTATCGCGGCATAGCTTCCTTCGCGCGCCGAGCGATTTACGTGTCTGGAACGTCGCTCGCTCGCGGTATGTCAGAAAACGAGAGAGAGGAGAAGAAGAAAATCTCTCAAGGGACTACTCTTTCTTTGTTCGCAGACGCACACATACTCTCTCTCTCTCTCTTGCTCTGAGGCTTGCAATTAGCGGAGAATGCACGACTCTCTCTCTCTCTCTCGGTTTGACCCGCGAGGGAGCGAGAGATACCGGTTGGGATTTTCGGGAGAGGTCAGAGCTTGGACCCAGACGCGGAGCAGGAGATGCGTATACACGCCTCGGCTCGTACTATATCCAAGGTATGCGGGAATGAGCGATGAGGGCTTTACGAGGGATACGTACGCTATGTGTTATGAAACCGCTGCTTATTCGGCGCGTGGATCGGCCAAATTGTTGGCGATGTTTCACTTTGGAATGATTTGCGACACTGGAATCTGTCCTCTCTTGGCGTGTTCGGCTTTATTATTTCCTATACGCTTGCGATGATTGAGGTGTGATTCTGACCCGAAGGATGGACTAGTTTCGCATCTGTTTATGGACTGACATGGTTATTTAGGTAAGTTTTGTAAGAAAGGATTTCGTACTAGTTGAGGATAGCTTTATTTTGGGCGATTAGTCCGTATCGGAAGTCAGGTGGTAGTTAATCGACATCGCTGATTTTTTACAGGCAAGAGCAAATGCAGTAAGGAAGTGATATTTGAAATATTGTTTTATTCAGATAGCATCTTACAGTTGTTTATACATTTTCTTAAAAATTTTTTACGTTTCTTTGGAGATGTAAACTAATAAGTTTTCAATAATTATAAGTAAAATATTTGTGTTATAGGAATTTGTTGCACGGTGTCTATAAGCATGTTCTTATTGTGTTTTAGTAACTAATTTTCAATATGACCTGAATTAATGAATGCCATAATTCAGCTGAGTGATTTTTTTTATAAGTTTCATCCTTGTAAGGAAGTCGTTACAAAATGTACCCTGAAGCCATCATTTGCAGCAAATCGAATCACTCGTTTGTCTTCTGTTCTGGACAGTTTGATAGAACCATCCACTCCCAGGTTGCGAAAGACATGATTAATCGAACCTTGTACGAAATGCGTATTGCGAATTCATATAATTGATCTATAAATTAATTGATCAGACCCAGCACAAAGTAAATAACAGCAGAAAATTGATATTTTAATCATTATCAAGGATAACAGTTTTGTTTTCGTCTATAATCGCTATTTTAATGATTCATAAAGTCCAGTTTCAATTAAAGCAAGGTACAAAGCTTGTAATCAATTAGAAGCCTCAAAAGAAAAATCATTGAGTACGATACGCGTAATCTAGATGTTCCACAACTATTATACAGCTTTATGTACATGTCTACGCATCGAGTCTACAGCGGAAATCATGAAACAATAACGATTGAAAAAGAAAGGGGAGACCCGAATGAAAGAAGGTACAAACAAGTCCTACTGTTCAGCGGTGCAAAATGCGCCATGTCATTAAACTCAACTAGAGGCGGATTAAATTAGTCTTGCAGCCTCTTCGATCCGCCGAGAGGCAAGTGATCGCGACTACGTCACGTATAAAGAGAAAAGAAAGTACGTACATCGCGGAGGAAGCGTCCGCTACATAGAGAAAATATATAACGTTATTGATCGCTATAGGAAGTTGTAATTAATCGGTTAAGAGCAGTGCAAGTCGCATGCGACCCTAATAATCTCGGCGTATCTGCCGATGGGCTTTGATGATAATTAAAGGGCTGCTGCGGACAGACGCAATCGCCGCGCTGGTTAGCCTCTCCCTGATTGCGCACTCTCATTGAGAAATTAGCCTGCCTCATTGCGGCTACTTAGAGCGTCTAAAAAGTTCGTTAAGATGTTTAAATCGTTGGTCAGCCGATTGGCCAGCCCCCGCGGGATGTGTTTATTTGTCGTTGATCGTGACTGGCCGGCTAACGTGAATTTACGGATGCTGAATCCTGTGAACCATCTTATTAATATTCGACGTTTTAAAATTGTTCAGTTTTTACTTTAATGCTTACTTCATGATGTTTTGTTATTCGAGTATGTTTCAGAAACTGTGTATATATACGAAGATTGAGAATTTCAAAGTGACCGAAGAATGGATTGAGAAGGAGGACATACTTCATTCAAAATAACTGAAATGTGGCTGGATTCTGAGTTATGCGCGCTGCGCTTGTAATTAACGTCTCTTTGAGCCTTTGCACACCCATTTTCACTTGCGAGAATGTGCTATTTCGGCACCTAAACTCAAAACAAGTATGAATGTATTAAAATGCTTTTCAAATTACATAATCCTGCGCACATCTTGAATTACATTGCGTATTTGAAACGAGATACGTAAATTTTATTCATCGAGGAACGTCGATTCCATGCTAAATTATCCTTCATATCTTGTCATCTTCTAAACTAGCGATATCGATGTAAAATGAATGGAAAACATAATGCGAAGGGACAACAACATTGCATTGTCTTCTATTTATCAAAGAAAATCTAACGATTGGAATGGACAATAGCGACAAATCAAAGCCCTGCAGAACAATAATTCACTGATAGAATTGTCTTATCTGACTATATTATCTTGGAAAAGAAGACAAAACGCAAACGACAAAAATAGCATAACGCAATGTATACTATCATCATTTTCTTAGAAAGAGAATAGAACATGAGCATGTGACCGGGATTAAAGTGCGAAAATCCCCGCGGTACAAGATCCAAACAAAGCGCTTCCCTCGGTCTGCCGAAAATTCATTCAGAAAACGCCCACGCACCTATGAATACTCGTGTTTTCGGAGGCATTTACACTTGCCGCGCGCAGCTCGTCGACGTCGAGCATTTCTGTCACTCGGCACAGTCGGCATGCGCGTTGCACACATACATACACACGTCCGCCTGCCCCACGAATGTCTCGCTCGCATGTATTTTCACCACATGCGGCGAACGGTCGGGACGCTTATCGCGATAGCCACACGGGAAAACTCGACTGTTTAACACGTTTGTTCAAGCGTATGCGTGTGTGCGTTGGTGGGAGTACGGCGCGAGCCACGTTTGTCGCAGTAGTCTAGCGCTAGTGAGACGATCGATAACAGCTGCGCCGGTTCGGGAAGCTTCGACGTTTCTGAAAAAAACCGTTGGGCGCCAAAAAATCGCCGAGTACGCGAAAGGAGAGCGGAAGCAAAGGGGAAAATCTTCGGGTCAGCTTTTCATTCTGGACGATTTGTGAGACTGTGTTGGTGCAAGTGTAATTTAGTGCGGGGAATAGAGCGTCAAGTACTTTGGTCCAGATTTTGATTATTGTGGACCGCGATAGGCTCCACATTGTTGTAAAATGTATCGATGATATTATTGGAAAATGTACTTTGTAGATTTTCTGATATATACTGTGTAAAAGCATCCTTCAATATTTCAGGTAAGCAATTTACATTATTGGCAAATATTATACATAATGTAGGTATCGAAATTAAATGAAACCTTTTTTACAATAAAATCAATAAACATTTTACTCGTTTAAATATTAATATTATGAGTTCATTGATTTTTTGCTTAAATCACATTCATTTTGGAAAATGAATTATAGTATGCGTAAGTAAATAAAACGATTTAGAAAACTCTCGTTACTTTAATAATTTTTCATTAGATTCTTAAATTATTTTCTTTATTTCTTCCACTTATAGCGATTTTTATAAATATTTTCATGATTGTCTGTCACTTTCATTTTTTTTCGAGTCCTTGAGTTCAAACGCTCGTAAATCCTTCAAAATTCTGCATGTGTGTGTGTGAATATGCGTGACACTGTTTTTCCGAGTAAACACAGACGCCAAACTGATTACATACATTGAAGCATAAAAATTCTCGTTAGTATAAGGATTTTCGCTTATCTGTAATGTACCAGATTAGATTCTAATGGAATTCTGATAGTTTTTCAACTTATTTACAAGTAAGATAAGATGTTAGGATATTTTCTTACATGAAAACTATATTAAGACACAATCATTTAAAAATCTACGCGTAGCATACATTTAGTCTATAACTTTTCTCTTTTAATCTAAGCAAAGTCAATTTAATAAAAGGAATATAAGTGAACGAAATCTAATAAATTATCGTATTAGTAGAACGGTGTTTTTGTTTTATTATTTACACGTTTATCACAGTCAACGGTTTTATTTACATTTTCCAAATCTTGAATACTCCAGAATTTATCAGCTGGAACGCAAATTCGCAGAAAACAACTTTCGTATAATGGCAAGTACAATGTGATTCGTAAAATTCTCTTTTAAACTTACCAAATGCTCTCGAGCATTATATAGGTGATCAAAAATAATCCAAAATGATCAAATATCTATTCTACACTATAACTGTTAGAACATTAAAGCGCAGGGTTGTACTCAAATCATGATTATAAAAGCGATTCTCCTTGAATTTGATCAAAATTGATGATCACCGCGAAAGGGGCGCGGCTGCAGTGCGGTCTTCGTCGTCGCTGCATATCATAGTCTACGTAAATACCGGCGAATCTCGGGATCGAT
Organism: Megastigmus dorsalis; assembly: GCA_900490025.1. Taxonomy (NCBI): domain Eukaryota; kingdom Metazoa; phylum Arthropoda; class Insecta; order Hymenoptera; family Megastigmidae; genus Megastigmus; species Megastigmus dorsalis. Next base: position 21,344 of record UELU01138863.1, read on the forward strand.
GCCGCGCAAAAATTCCGCATCATAACGGCATGCAAAATAGCCTCAAACCGGATGAGATTTTTACTGCTCAACCTTAACACACAGACCTATATCTGAAAAGTTTACGTCCCAAGGTACATTAGGAACTAGATAAAGAGAGAAAACAAGAGTAAAGCTTTTCGAAAATTAGATAATGCATTTTACGTAATATTTTCGTATCGTTAAAAGTGAAATAGCGTTTTTTGCGCGAAATATATGAATATATACAGTGCTATAATAAAAGCGTTCGTAAAGCAATATTATGTCAGGCTTTAAAACTAGTTTTATGCTGAGATTAAAAGTATAAATATATAAGAAGATGACTTTCGTAATCGCTGCTCCTAAAAATTTTCAATTTATACAAAGTTATATAATTTTGCGAAATTCTTCTGTTAAACGTCAAAAAAGCAAATGCAAAGAACCAGAATGAAAAATTACAGGTACAAACTAACGAAACTAATTTAATTATCTCGTTACACGTGAGCAGTGTTAATTTATCACCGCAACGACTGCCATACAATAGCCCACTAAAATTGCACTAAAGAAAAGTTAAGCGCAAAAACGTAGCAGCATTATATCAAACTAACGCCTTTTTATTACCCCAACACGAATATCATCCTCCAAATGGGTCACGCAATTCATCAATGAAACTGCCGAATCAGCCTATCTTAAATCTCCCCCACTCCCAAAAAAAAACCCCACATTCGCATATACTTCCCCTCAAAAACAAAAAAAAAAACTAAAACCCACGTGCTTGCACATCCTTCCTGCATATCGTCTTACACATGTATGCAGCACACATTCCCTTGGCATGGAAGCAGTGGTTAAAGCCGAGGGTGGATAGATCGCGGAAGAGGGGAAGCGAGCGAACGACCCCTCGACTTCTCCTCCTCCACCACCACCGCTACCGCCACCCTCTTGACTTCTCTCTCTCTCTCTCTCTCTCTCTCTCTCTGTCTAGCAAGCGAATGCGCGCGCGCGCGCGTGACTGGGACGTGTATATACGTATATAGTTTGGCCGGTGCGCGGCGGCTCTCTCACTCACTTCTATGCTCGGCACCATCATCATCATTCCAGCTCGGGATGTCGTGGACTGCAGAGCTCGCGTGTGCAGCTCGGCCTCATACGTTATACGCGTTTTCCTCCGCTCTTATACATCGCTCCAGCTCTTATCGCTTAGTTTTAGCGCGTTTAGTGTTGATACCCGAATGACGAAGGACACGTTCGTCTGTCGTTGCTGCAACTCCCCGAGTGATTAGAGTGGAAGATTGAGGTGCGTGCAGCCGATCGATTCTTATACACGTAGTGCGTGAACCGTACAGTTGTTGTTGTTGTTGTTGCTGCTGCATGAATCGAGGAGGTTTTTTAGGTACTGAAAGGGTTTGAGTGTGATTATTGACGCGGGTAAAAGAGAGAGAGAGAGAGAGAAGCTCGCGGCGCTATGCGAAAAATCGATGAGAGGAGTTGTGTGTGCAGTGCATGTGCACACTACGTACGGCCTTGATAGAAAGTGCAACGTGACCCCGAAAAGCTCTGGCTCAATACTTGTCTCGCGCTCGCAGGTTTGACGTACTGTTTGCGGTTATGTCTGGCTCACTCTCCGTGTGTCTGTGTGTGCGTGTTTACGCGTTGGAGGGAGGCATTAGAACACGACTTATTTTTTTTTTTTGGCGCCACGCGCGTGATGCTGCGTTAACGAGATGGCGCTAATCGGATTGTCGAAATGGGGTGGAGGGCGAATATAGACGTTTTGCTGAGTGGATGTGTTGACTCGTTGGGGACGGTGCGGGTCAGGTTTGATTGGTCGTGCAATACTGCTGGACATATACAGGGACACACGGTTGGAACATTCGTGTATAAAGATTTAATTAAAACTTCTGTATAATGCCTTTTATCGCGTGCCATTGTAAGTTATACACGTAACGTTTTGATGAATTAGATTCCTTTTGTATTTTCGTATATTAAAATTATGCAATCTGACGAATTGGATGTAGTGATATAATAACGATTCTTCGAAAATATTATGCAAGCGTTTATTCTGGAAAAACTATTATAACACTCTAGAGCATAACTATAAAATGAAAAATATGGCATCCGCACGTAATCGGAAAATGACTTTGCATCACCCCAGCTTGTAGAATCGCGCCTTCGCTTTTACACGGTTCGAGTGTCTTGTTATTAAAATTTATTACTTCATTGTATGGGCTATTATTAGATTTACAGATCCTATATCAGCTACATCAGTTTATTCAATTTAATTAAAATTAGAGCTCTTATAAGATTCTTATTATTTTAATGAAATATACTAACGTCCACTTGCAGTATTAATTATATTTTGATCAAACATAAAGCTAAAAAATATGTTAGTTTGATTCAATTGTTTGATTAAAAATTTTGTTCTGTATATTCTATAAAAGTTTAAGGGACAAAAACTGTCGAGACACGTATAGAACTAACATTAAATAATTTACAACCCAAGCGCCTGGAAAATAAATCAATACCGAGGGAATGCATGCCATACGAAGACAGTTCCATCTGAACGATTACCATCAATCAAAATAACCGCATAGACTTCGGTAAATTACATACGTGTTGGTATGCTTGAAAAATTGTGCGATCAGTTCACATTGGATTTTTCTTAAACGAATCATTAGCGCATAATGCAATGCTCCAACAGTGCCGACCCAGGCAGGTGTAAAAAACAAAGTGTGCATGTCGAATGATTGAGATGTGTTTATGCTTGTATACTTTGCTCGTGGCTTGCGAAGCTATGTATAAATTAAACGATTCTTACTTATTTTCTTGCAGCTACAATCACTAGTATTATTTCTGCCGATAAATACACCAATACTTACCGCAATGAAGTCAAAAAGTGCATATAACCGAAAGTCAAGTTTGGTTCGATCCAAAACATACAATCAATTTTTCTATACTAACCAATCGAAATAAGCCGTCTGCAATCACCTCTACAGATCCTTTGACTACGTAAATAAACATATAGAATAATCAAAGTTACGAAAGCGAAGGGAAAAAAGGAAAAAATAACTGAACGGTGCAGCGAGAAGACTCGAGAAGCTTTCGCGAAACAATCCGTTACAAGAGTGCCGAAGACTTTAGTGTTAATCTTGAAGCGCAATCCGCGAGTAGATAAAAACAAAAGACTCTCGCGATACAGCTCAAAAGCGCAATAATCATTGGTCGGCTGTTAGAGCCTATCATTCGACCCACTAGCCGCCATTTCTACGGAGTCTGTGACGAGGAGCGCCTGTGCCATATATATATTATACGATGCGCCGGTGCCGCTCACTACGCCGGGAAAAAGCCGGCCCGAAAGGCGAAAATCAGCCGAGAACAAGTGCAGATCAGTGACGATACAAATCCGCCTATTCCAGTGTGTCTACAGCATTGCTTTCCGAGGGACTATACAGAGACAAGAGACAGAGAGGAGAAGAGGGAAAAGAGACTGTGCTGCTGCTGCTATCGACGCTGCGGTTTATCGATTTTCGGGGCTGTTTCGGAGCGCTTTTTAAAAGCGCGTGGGCGCGACGAGGGAGGGAGCACACGAGGTATGCGTATATATATATATATGTGTGTGTATGTGGATATTTTGGCCCCCTGAGCGCAGTTAAAGTTTATGTGGTGTAATACAGTTTTCCGCGATTAATCGTACAGAACATTGATTGCATTTTGTTGGATGGTACACTGGAATGAATTTAGCGCTAGAAAGATCCCTTGATTATACATCTTCTAGCAATGAGGAGTACTTTCGTGAGAACGCAAAAACTTTAGCTGCTCAAAGGTGTGATCTTTCGAGGTCGGTATATACTCGATTAAAAACGTGTCTTGTGGGTGATGACTTTCTCTATTTTAATGAGATTTGGATACGGCAATGGTTGCTAATAATTGCCACTGTCTTAAACAATGAGTGATCTTTATGTTTTTCGCGTGCATCGACTGTTTTATTCCCGGAGTTTACTGGGGTTTTTTCTTTCCTTAAATGTTAATCTTGAGTTTTCTGCGCTATATTTACGAAGAATAACAAAAAACAAATGATTCGTCGGTTATCTGAACCAACGGTATCTTCTAAAAACAAGAGGAAAAACCTTTATTCTCGTTCTCGATACTTTTCGAAGACTTAAATATGTTGGGAAAATTGTTATCTTGAATAATTGCCCACGTTCAGCAATTGAGATTCTGATACGACGATCTCGAAATACTGTTAACTAGGTGACAATTACTGCAGTTTTCACTTGTTTTTCCTCTTTTTTCTTTCCGTGCCTCGAGCGTGTATATACAAGCTTAGGCAGCATTCAGAGCGAAACTTTTTCAACCTGTTATCAGTTAACTGTTGTTTCAGCTGAATACATGAAAATACGGTCATTTTGCACGCCTGTAAAGTGTTTCGCGCTCATATTATTGGATAATGAATATCTTTTAGTAAGCGGCTTATTAAAATTCAATAGGCATTCAGGAATAAAAAAGATATAATGAATGTTTGTGTACGGAATAACACACTTAAGTGGGAATTGCAGCATTTCAAGCACCAATAATTAACAGAGTTCGAATGAGTTAAGTTAAAAAATATCTCCTAACTATATTACCAAATATAATTTAAAATTCTATATAACAATTGTATTTAATATAATGATAGATATTGTACTTATTTTGCTAATAGAATACAGTGTTTTGTTTTCTATTCGAAGTACAATTTTCGTAAATTATTAGAGAAAAACATGTTCTCCAGTCAAAAGCTACGTTATTACATTTCGAAGCTCTATACTTTTTCGAACTTCGAAACGCACATTTATCAGTAAAATCTCGGTCGGTAAAGCAGAAATCCGCCAACTTTTATACATTCTCCCAAGAACTGGCAGCATCAATAAAATCGTCCGATCCAATTACCATCTTTCCATTGAAAACGAAAACACTCGCTTGCTCCCCCTCAAAAAAGAGAGAACATCTTCATCCACAACACACGAACATATATATACAGTAGAGAATCCATCTCGGAAGCTCCGATACGATTCTCGCGTAATTTCTCCATTCTACTACATCTCTCTTTCACCCCCTCGAACGAAGGATGCTGACGTGGCTCGACTCCTGTAGCCTGCCGAGGAATAACACGCGACGACCCTCGTCTTGAAAACGCGTCGTCTCTCCGCACGAGCCGAGGGGTTCCAGCGAGGCTTCCGGAAAACTGACTGCACGGATACAGAGAGAGAGAGAGAGAGAGTGAGTGAGAGAGGCATAGAGAGAAGAGGAAAATCGATCGAAGCCGGAACGCTGCTGCATCGCGCGCCAAAGTGCAATGGCCTCCAAACCGCCTGCAAGGACCGGCTATTCCACGAGGTAAGCGAGACTCTTTCGTTATTGCGAATATGTCATTTGGGAAATGCCGTGAGGGGTAGCTTTGTGTTTACGCTGGGGTGATAATTAGCGTGCGGCGAAACGCGTGCATTGCTCCGTAACCTTTTGTTTACACTACGAGGGTGGATTTCTTTGACTCCGAATTCTTTTGTGCAGCGGATAATGAAATTCACTGTAGATAAGACTGGAATTGTGGATGCTAAGATTGCAGATTTAAGGTATTTGTTTGGATGAACGTTAAATGAGTCAATCTTATGTAAATGAACTTCTCCGACTTTTTCCCCTTTCGATTGCAAAGTTCGAGTTGATTGAAGATTGAGAAAGGCGTAAAAGATTACACGTTTTCCATGTAGTTGCAATATTTTAACGACTATAGCAATTCAATAATTATAATGAATTTATGATTTTGTAAAAAAGTAAATAACGAAATGCACATAGACTTTGAATCGTTTTCTAGGGAAATATAATCTTATATATTGCCCAAATCATATACTTAAAATGTTAAGTATTATATACTTTAACGTTTACCTCTAGTATTATGTATAGGATTTATATCTGAGCCTTGTAAGCTATTTTTAAGTAAGCAAGCTTGAACCTTATTCAAAAGATGATATTGATCATTAAAAGCCGCACGCACGAATTCACTTTCTACGATTATGCAAGAATTTCAGAGTTTATCAAAATTACATAAGATTAATTTAATAGGAGTTAAAATTAAGATAATTGAAATGCAGAAAATTATAGACATTATGTACATATAAGTAAGTGATAATTTTTTTCTAAACTAGCTAACCATAGATTGTATATCAAAACTTTTTCCACGGGGTGAATAAAATTTTATTATTTGGAGAATAACATATCATTTCATTTCTTCAAGAAAAACGAATTGATTTTATGACTCCCGCGTACTATTAAATATTAGTAGCTTTTAGGATCTCAACAATTTTTGATAATACACTTTAAGAATTGTACTTCTGATAACACTTCCAGCGAAATGATGAAATAGAGCAAAAAATAGACTTTTTAGGGCTGTTATCAAAGTTTTTATTTCTAAAATCACTAAGCAAACACATTATATATACGCCATTAATGGTTAAACAACCGGTTATATACAGCTTAAAAGTACCGACGCGACTACTTTTATCTTCCGCAAAAGCTACGATAGCACTAAGCAAATAACGCAATATACATTCAATGCAAATAAACGTACATCGAAAACTATTATATTTCGTTCTAATCATTTATGCAATGATTGTGTGTTCGTAGGATATTAACAAAATATATGAGAATTACTGAATTTGGTTATAATAATAACACGATAGGCATCCGAACGATTTGGAAGCTATTAAAGCCCCTGTCATACTCAAACGTTTGACGTCTTTACACGCAAGTATTTCATAGCCAAAAATCCGCAGTATACACATACAGGCACTTCGCTCCCTCTGAGCATATAGCACCTAAAACTCGAGGCCAAAACGTCGCTATGCCGCTATGCGGAAAAAGTAAAGTTTCCTTCCGCTCGTCACTTTCTCCCTGCGCTCTCGCTCTTATACACTGTTATATAGAGTTCGGTGTGACGCGTGCAGCTGCGCCATACGCACAGGCGATTTTACGATTTTGCGCTCGCCCCTTCTTCGCGTGCAACATGACGTACCGCTGCTGCTGACTTTCCTTCCTTTTTCTCGCGTATTCATCGTCTTTCGTTTGTGGTTTTTCTTGTCTTTTTTGACTTATGGGAGCGCGCGCTTTCCTTCCTCTCCGCTCGTTTCAATTTTGCCGGGCCCGAGTTATGCTGATGGATTTACGTATGCTGCACTTGGTGATGTTTTTCGTAAGAACTCGGATATGCGGACTGATTTAGCGTAACGTCACAATTTAGGGGATGCGAGTGTATCGACGTCGGCAATTTTCGTCACGCTAAGCTGTATTGTAAGTTACAGTTGCTCTATAAGTCATGTATATGTTGCGCGGCTCGTGAGAAAATCGAAATTCATGGATTGCGAGATTTTGTTAAATGGTGCGATTGTTCGCGGTTAAAAATCTGCATAATTCTATTTAATGGTATAATTATGACTACTCTAGTGCAATACTACCTCATTGTTCATAAAAAAAGTCGTAACCGTGGGTGTAACATTAGAACCTCAAGTGTGATAATTGCCTGCTAAATACAATGAACTCTTATTTTCTTTTTCTTCTTATTTGACTCTTGTACTGTTTTTCTGCTGTTACTAAGTCATTCCCACGACTGTTTGTTGCAGAAAAAGAAGACACAGAAATCCTTCAATTCTATTTCTTTATCATCTCTCTCAACAGCCATTAATACTCCACCGACCATATATCCTTAAAAACTCGGCGACTCAATTTTTCGTATAACTATACAAGAAGTATGTGGGTCAACTGAGAAAGTGCTTTAATCATACATAATAGTTAACGATAAGCTGAAGCCGCCACTTCTTATCATCCTTCAATGCCTTAACAGCGATCCTTGAAACTTTTGCATTCCAAGAATACAATTACGGTTAAGTGCAGGCGTTATCTGAAAGAACGTCGCGGCGTAAAAATATTTAGCTTTCATAAATCAATTCGTTGCGCATATATACCATAAAAAGTAAATTAAGTATAATTAGATCTCGTACGCACAGACAATCGCAATCACCTATAGACACCCAAATATAGCCGCGAAGTATATAGTGCAAAGAAAGCAAAAGCATGCACAGGCAAGCACAAAGCACTTGGTCATTCAGTTTGTGCCGAAACCAGCCGCAACGAATCCCCGCCCGATACACATATAGGCGCATTTATTATTGGGAAACACAAACGCGGCCTCGTGTGTATACCGTCTAGTCAGCAAGACAAACGCTGACCGTTCCGCGTTGCGAAAGTGCTGATTCTAACCGCGGGTATGTACATGTTATTCGCGCTGGTAGCTGGTGCACTTTTTTTCCCGTCTCTCTCTCTCTCTCTCTCTCTTGTTGCTCTCGTACACAGTCCCACACTTACATATACAGGAGATAGATAGATAGATATAAGTTTATTTGTAAATAGTTTACAAAATGTACATGTTAAATACATATTGATTTTTCTTTGGATTATACATTTCATTATTTTGGAGAGAGAGAGAGAGAGAGAGAGAGAGAGAGAGAAAGAGGAGACTTGCGAGGTAATGTAATTGCCGCTCTAAGATTCTCTAAGAGAGTTTGATATCACGGTGATTTCGAATCCGCCGCGGTATTATAATACGTGCAGTGCGAGACTTTGCTCTGAAATATGTGCATCACATGTATATGTATATATACACCACGAGGTAGATTGGATTATATATATATATATATGGGTTTTGCGCCCGAGGCGCGACTGCAGTCGGTGTGCCATTTTTACGATAAAATTGCATTGTGAGGGGAAGGGTCTGCTTGATGGATAGACGCTCCGCGTCTCTTGGATGGTAATTCGATGTTCTCGCTTTGTGGAATATTCGAGTGGGTGCGAGATATCGAGAGCTTGGGAGAGAAGTACTTTTTTTTATATACAGCTCGGATGAAATACTCGGCAAGGATGAAAATTGTGTATATGTAAGTGGCTAGCTGATTCGTGCGCTTGTGCTGAAGGTAATTTGACTTGTAATTTCTTGATTTGCCGCTTATTTGGGTGCGATCACTATTAGGAAGGTTCGTGCGACTATTTCCATAAAAATCATCGGTATGATATTTTACAAATTTACGTAATTCGCGCAATTACAGTTGGAGCGAAAAATCTCGGCAAAAATCGTGTAGTCTCAGGAATTCGCGTCGATCGTTTAATTCATGAGGTGCATCTATCGAGGCGAGAAGATATCGAGTGCGCGATACTTGTTAGGTGAATAAACAAAAGATATCCGACTTTTGCACAAAGCCCACTTTGACTCTGTGTACAGACACAAAACTCGGGTAAAAGCACGTGTCATCGAGCGAGTACACCCGGAATACTGATTCAGCAGACACACAATGAACAAAAGAACACGGTGCGCGCGTTGCGGAAAAAAAAAGAAGAAGAAGAAGAAGAGGCAGCCAGCGACGCTCAAATGCTAATTATCCCCGCGATAAAGAGTTCGCGGGGGCACTCGAAAAGTACAAAAGAGTATAGAGCACACACAGATACGGCTAACCTACGTTGTGTGTGTTTAAGCCGACGTCAGGACAGCTTCGATATATACGAAAACCCCGCCACTCTCTGTCGGCCTCCCTACCTCCGGATGTTGTCCGTCGGTTAATAAGTTCGCCCAAGTGAGCATGGAGGTATACAAAAGAAAGAAGACGCGTCGTCGTGCTGTTGCGCAATGTCTGCCGTCTTCCGCTCGTTTTGAAGGAAATTGCAAAGCGGAGGTCCATTATGTTTTGCATGTATTGGTGTTTTAAGTTCGTGTTTGAGTTGCTGGGTAATGGTGTTTTTCAATTCGGTGCGCGGCATAGCCAAACGCGACAATCCGTCAATTGTCTTTTCTTTGCCGACGTTTTATAGCGGATGGAGGAATTAGGAGTTATAGGTGTTTAATGTAGTTTGGGATAGAGCTTCGGTGAAAAATATCGCGAAGGTCGCGTTGATGAAAACAATATTGACGACGAGCGCGCGTACTTTGAGATTTTATATGCTACGTTTTTACGATTGTTGTCTGTGTTTTTTTTTGTCTCCTCGGTGTTTTTCGCTCGTTAGTAAATTATAATAGCTTCGTAAACTCAATGATTGCTGGCTCGCAACGCGTACAAAAAGAATCCTATTTCAATATGTTTACATCGCCGAAGTAAATCATATCGAAGCACCGCGTGTGCAATTTGTTAAAAAATAAACACGTATTCAATTAAAAATGATATATATATCGTCTTATCCTCAATGCCGTCGGCCCAAGTGTTTCAGAATTCAATGTGCACACGTGTATACACTTTTTAACACAAAGTCCAAAGTAACATTTACTGCGACCCAAAATTTATACGCTGCAATTACTCTACCTTTAAACTTTAGTCGGTCATTAAAAAGCGGTTATAAAACCAAAGTCCGCAGCGCGAAAGACAAAAAGCTCGCATACAATGCACAAAAAGAAGACCAGGCTGTGTAGAAAGGTCTCGAAAGGAAGTCCGGACGAAGTAGATTGATGCATCGTGGCTGCCGCGTGGCCATGAACTTGATGAAAAGACTCTCTGTGGGCCGTTTTACAAAAAAAAAAGAAAAAAAAATAAGAAAGAAAAAAACAAAACTGCAAAGTCCGCAGCACTGAATCGAAGCTGGACGGCTATTATTTGCAGGTAATAAATACCTGGTGCAGTCGCTTGCCGCTCTCGCGCAGCTCTCATAAAGTCCATTTACGCCTTGATCGATCGGAGCTGGGGCTGGTGATCGACTAATCGATTTCCCGTGCGCGCGAGAGAGAGAGAGAGAGGCCCACGATATACCATTACAGATAGAAAAGACTGGCGCGCCGCCGCCACTGCAATCTTTGTTATTCGGATTTTTCGGACCGTCCGTGATCCGTCCCGATCGTAAACATGATAATCCCCACGTAGTGGCGTAGAGAAAGCAATTTTAGTTCCAGGTGCTGATAGTTAGGACTCTTTGGGAACGAAAATCGAATGGAATTTCGCGATTTTTATGGCTTTATTTAACCTCGTCGATCGCGGTAAATAGGACTGGCTCTCTTTACGTAAAAGGGGTATATTTCGGAGTAAAGGAGAAACTCGAATTTGCGTTTATTTCACTATGGGATCAGGACCGAATTAAGCGTGATTGATTTGAAATTGGAATAATAAAGGCTGATTGCTTTGTGATGATGTGAGAAAATGCGAGGTTTTTTTTTTCATTCAGCGGCCGAGAGCGTCGAAACTAATCACGAGTGTGTTGCGCAAGATACTATTTTTAAGGTTCCTGCAATTTTTTTTTCTCTTTTTTTTTCGCCACTGCGAAATACTTAATCGCAATGTCGAAATCTTTTTGTCTCTCGGCAGCGGAGAGAATATCAAGTTTCCCTTCTTACGAATTTCTCAAAGTGAAATTACCGACACTCCCTCATCGCGCTTAAGAGAGCTAACAATCTGCGCACCGAGATTAGACACCAAAGACGAAATTCTATCCGACAAATATTTTTCTGAAAATCGAAATACGCGCTCCTCTCTACGTCCGTGTACTATACACCATAGAAAACCAATTTTGCGCACTAAAATCAAAGCCATTCCTATATTAACAATGATTTTACAACTGGTCTTTACAACCTCGTAAAGTCCGCGTTACGACGCGAACGAGAAAAAAAATCCAGAGACCATCATTCATATCCAGCAAACCTAATTACCGTACTGGAACTTTGTGCGCGCAAAAACTGCTTTCTTTCCACGCCGGTACAACCGCTCCAAAATATAATCCGGAGATGAACTGCCTGCTGTACGTATAATGTATGGTATATACGCAGGCGTCAACGTGTGGGCCGATCGAAAGAATAAAAATCGATGCGCGTGCGCGCGTACTTTCACGGAAAGATCCCATAATTTACGGCGACGCAGTAAAGTTGTCCGTGGCGGCAAGCGCCGCGTGTGCACGTGTGGCATCGTTTACCCGCGTGAAAATGGGGGCATCGTTAAAAGCCGCGCCCGTGTAACGTAGTCGTACTATGTATATACGGAAGAGAAAGACCCCATAAGTTTTATCCGGTGATACTTTCGCTGAGAGTTCGAGGGAGGATATGGGGTCGTTGAGATATTGCCAGATCTCAGGGGTTTACGAGATAAGGGATAAAGGTGCGACGAGTAGCCGAGTTAACGGTTGGACGATTGACGAGGATCACTGGGTCAGTTGCGCCTTCTACAAAGATATATTTTGGGAGCTGTATAAGGGAATCGATAGATATGGTTCGATGAGACTATCTCTTTTGTGAGATAGGAACTGATAGCTGCACTTACTCGATAAAAGTAAAAGTTTGTGCGTAGTACTTGTAAGATTTATTGTTTGCAAAAAATACGCGTTTCTTTTCAAGTATACATATAGAAAGAATGTTTTTGGTGATTATTTATCGATAAAGCTGATAATTTATTAATTTATAATAATTACAGCTTGAATGTATAATAGAATAATTAGCTAGAAGAATTACTAGGCTGATTGAATTTATAAACAAATATTGAAATGATTATTCACGAATACCGATTACACAGTCAAGTCTACGCACGTGGCAGTAGCAGCAAATACTCATCACATATAATTTACCGGCTTTGGCATGAAACATGATTTTCCACTCTTTCGCCATCTCGCAATTATCTTCTCGGGCTCCGGAATGAAAAATCCTGTGGATGTTTACTTTTATTCCCAATGCAAACTGCGTCTCTCGGACAAAGATTTGCGTGGGAGTACCAGTTGGTGTACACGAACTACCGCAAGAAAAATAGAAGCCGCGTTTTCAAGAATATGCGCGGTATCTGAATTGTGTATTTTGTTTCGATAAATGCTATTACACTTTTAATTATTTTTAAGGATTACATTTCTAAAAGCTTTTAATTTTCATTAAAAATTTATTGAAAGTTGTGCGAAGAACAAAAAAGGTTCGATCGGCATGTTGAGAAAGTGAATAGTAATCAAGTATATTTACGCAATGAAGACATTTGAAAATTTGCAGCATTTTGTGTGTCTGAGATGTTTACTTTTGAACTATGATTATAACACGTTAGATTAAATAATTATGAATTTCAAAATTGCTGCCATCACGAGTGCCTATATGTTTTTGTAATTTGCAGACATCAGTTAGGTATGCACAGGAAACGTGTGAAATTTGTTGTAGTGCCGGCAAATTACTTACAATTAACACGTGAATTTATGTAATGGTAGAAAATGACTCATGACTGTGTAAAATGCACACGAATTATTATCCCACAAATGACATAACTTTTTATCTATAGCTTTATAACTAAATGCATTTGCTGCTGCGGCAACTTCAAATGAAATCAAGTTTAAATATAAAACATTTACGGAGAAGCGTAAAGAGTAATTTAATTTCAAAAGATGTACATCCAAGTAATGCTATGTACACATTCTATATTAATTCATTGTTAAAAAAAAGAAAAAAAAAAGTGCGTTACAATAACAAAAAATGGAAATAATATATTTTAACAAATATTGAAAGTATATTTTGTCACACGGTCAAAGGCAGTATCGCTAGAATATCGCTAATCACTAATCGATTCCGAAGCACGCGGTGCACAATTATATCGAGCGATTTCGCCGCTTTACAACGTCATCGCTGAAAAATTCCCGCGAGTGCATTACGTCTGTCCTTCGACGAGACCCACCATGAACTTGGCAAGTGCGCTCACATAACAATAACAGCGCAGCACTGCACAAACGTGTCAGCTGTCGGTTGGGCTCGAGCCTTGAAGACTAACCATCCGCGCATATCCGTCCGACGCTATTATACCCGATCGCTTTGCGTATATATACACTGCACCACGACGACGTCGCGTGGTTCATAATAATAAAATCTGCGTGCCGTGCGCGTATCTACGCCTTGCTGTACTCGCTCACTGTTTTTCCTCTACATTTCCCTCTTTTCGAAAGCGGCGGCCGACGGAATTTTAACGACGAAGAAAGGGCCCACGAGGAGAGCGTAACTATAACAGCTCGTTAGAGCTCTTTCGGTAAGCGCGCGCGAGATCGTTAGGTTTTAGTTGAGAAAGTACGCACTGGACGTGGTATACGAGAGTCTTTAAAAATAACTCTCGCACGAATCGTACTGGTTAATTAAGCCTCTGAATTTCGTGTAATTATGCTAAAATGTAGGAGGCAGGATCTGGATAAAAGTGCGATTAAGCCCGGCAGTTATGTGTACGTAACACCTCCTAAGTTTGCGAAAAGGAGTAAATAATTTTGCACGCTTGTAAATGTAGATATGCGATCTGATTAGCTTGGATCCTAATGAAGCTTTTAAACTCATGTGTAATTTCGTTTACATTCGTTGTTTATAATAATATTTCTCATTAACGTACAAAGCATCTCCTTCTTAGTGCAGTCATGTGCACATCGAGTTCTCAACAGATCCAACTTATTTTTCTTTCCTGCGTAGCTCAGATGAAATCTCGCTGATAGAGAGGTTCGCGAGTTAAAACGGTTTTTACGACGTTACGTGACGCTGGACCGACCTAACTTCTTTTAAAGTAGTTTAGGAGATGATCATGAGAACGATTAATTAAACTTGTTTGATGCTTCAGGTTAATTGACTGTTTTCTAAAAGTTTCTTTTGCAGTCAAAGTTAACCAGATGGTGTAGGCATTTGCAAATTTTGTTAAACCAAAGCTTTAATGTTCTGCAAATTAAATAATTTACAGTTAGTAAAATGCAGTGGATTGAGTATTGAAATGAATAAAATTCTCAATCCGGCAATTATTTCCCTTGTAACCTAAATTCTTTTATTACAAAAGGCACACGTCACTTATCTGATAGTATATAAAAAGCTATTTGTACGAGTTTCGCAACGGCTAGATTATTCGCAACCTTTGAAAAAAGAATAATTCTTTTTTTTTGCTTGAAAAAGGGGTCAAAGGAGGGGGGGGGGGAGAGGATGACCGAGTCTCTTATCACCTTCTAGTGCAAATTGAGTTGGTAAACTCGAAGTGTCATTTGACTTTTTTCTTCGCACTTGAAGAAGATCGTACCAAACAGACGTAAAACGACAATCCAATTGTAGTATTTCCTATTTCGTAATGAACCCATTTTTAAGCTTGAATAATGTCTTTTTCGCGAGAACGAGAGTTAATTTGTTAAATTATTTCTCTCCAAAATCGATAATTCACCAAAATCCCAATGTTTTTATTGACGATTACATGTAGTTTCGCATGCAAAATTACAGTAATTTTTTTTGGTGACGCAAGCATCGCAATTTTTTTATTTTTTATCCTATAGCGCGTCGGGTTTGCTAATTTTCTACAAACTAAATATTTTCGCAGAGCGCGCAGTAAAAACCAAGTGTTTCGTAATACACGATGCACAGGTTCTTTTTTTCTGAAGTTTTTTCCTTGCCAATTCCCAAGTCGTTTAATTCACAGAACCGTAAATCAACAGAATTTATAATCGTTCATAAATTATAGCTAAAAATAGAATAAAATATAATGTAGAAATAATTAATTTTTCTCCATGCCCTTGCCGATGTTGTAAGTTATACAAATTTCCCAATTCAAATACTTAATTATTTTTATCAAATGTCCAAAATATAATGACATAATGACATAAGCAAAATATCTTCACGCAAAACAGAGCGATGAAATAATGGCCTTACAGGAAAGAATGTCGAATGAAAAAAGCCTTCGAAACTCGTATACCCTAAGATCGTGCATCAAACCTATCGTAACTAATTACATTAGCATCGTCACTCTAAAACATTCCACGAAGGGATTCTCAAACCGCTATATCTCGTGGCACTGACTCTCTGTCTCTCGAAAAAAGTGCGACGACACGCAAAGGCGGCACTATAGCCTATACATAAACTCGTTTGAAGAACCGGACAATAGGCGCAGAAAGAGAGAGAGAGAGAGAGAGAGTCAAGAGACTACGCGCTGACTTACGCAAGTGGCCCGTTCGCCACCGGCTAATTATCCGTCATTACGGATACATTGTGCGTCGATGGGCTGCTGCTGACCGCTAGCTTCGGGTAATTGCCCTCCCATAGCGATATCTCGCTCCTGCTCCTGCTGCCCATTCATCGCGAGTCAGCAGATCTTCGCTATAACGCAGCGTGCAAAATGTTTGTTTTAATGGACACACACGCGGAAGCGAAATTCTCCATAGCCGATGCGTAACCGCGCTCGCGCGCTCGGCATCTCGTTAAGCCGCTTTTATCGATCGCGCGGCGAATCAGGAAAGTGTAGGAATCTACTTTTTTTTTTGTTCGTTGCCCAGTTGATTCTGGAGGGATTAGCGCGGAGAATTTTATGAATTCGTATTTGGAGAGACTTGGCAATTGCGAGTCGCGTATTATATATAAGGTAAACACGTTCGATTGCTTTTTGTATAAATGACCGGTTGACGTGCGCTGCAATCGAGAAATACTCGTTTAATTTGTTAGCGCAATATTCATGTTAGCGCTTATTTGTATTTTGGAGATAGGACTATGAGTATATTTAGTTCTTAAAAAATTATGCAGATCTTTTGCTCGTAGTTAAGAATGGGTATGTCTATTATATGGAACTATAGCTATTACGTAACAGAGAATTTGAGGAAAATCGAACTTGTACATATAGTTGCACAACATCGAAAATGTGCACGATATACGAAAGTTGTGAAATAAATTGGATGTCTCTTATTCGAGTCGCGCATGGAATAGACTTCTTAAGGTTATTGACTTTTGAAGCTCGACCGCATATACAGCGTTCGCATCCAATAGCCTGTACATGGTCTTTGACAGTCGACATGCTTTATACTAGTACGACACGAAATTAGATTTCACGTTAAATCTAACGTTACAAAGTATTACGTAACAATACTACAACGACTCGTATTATCGTACATTCAAACCAAATAAATTGGTAATTCGAATGATTGGAAAACGGGAATTATTATTGTTGTTCCGCTCGTATTGAATTTCTAAAAACTAATAAGAGAGCCATCATCTGGAATGACGGACACTTTATTCAATCTAACGATCGCACCCACTCGCGACGCATCTCGATAACCCATCCCAATCGTAGAATCGTTAATTCAACGCATAAAGAATGTATCCGAGTAAGTTTGTTTTTCAATCCACACGGCTCGTACCTCAAATCCCATTCGAATATTTGAGCCCATTGAAATCAAAACATGAAAGAGCCTGGCGCGGCAGCTCGGCATATATATCCCGATAAGAAAATTTAATTGCCCCCATGTTGCAACTGCCGGAGCAGTACAGACACAAGACGCGATCGATTCCATGTGCAGCGCGACTCGCGCGTTCGTATAATCCCAATGGACGTGAAGCGCGAAAGTGCAGCTGCAGCAGCCTCCGCTTGTCGAGAGAGCGCGAGCCGCGAATCCGCATAATAATTCGCTATTGAGCCGACGCTAAATTGTCAGTTACTCTTAACACGATCGCGCGCGCTCGCGACGCCTCGTGCACAGACTATAAGACTTGTCACTCTCGCGTTATCTGTACACTATAACGCGGAGCTGGCAAAAGGATTTATATATACGATGTGGTATTAAGCGAGGAATATCTCTGGAGGCCTCGGTAACGAGGCGGCGATTCTTTTCGCGCGGATTTATTATTATATACACCGCGAGACTCCAGCCACCTGAAGTTTAATTTATCGCCGAGACTCGCGAGCAACCCATGATGATTCTCAACAGTTTACCTTTAACGGTTTTTGCGTGTACCTTTTTCTTTTTCTTCGCGATGTTTAAATCCGTATATCTGCATGTAACAGGGCTAAAGCGCAATAGATATAAATTATAATGCATATTTTTGTACGGGCTTGAATTTCAATATAGAAAGTGAGCAATGCTATTAGAATTTTATTGATGGGTATGATAATATTCTTTTCGCTTTTCGAGCCCGAGCGTATATTATGGGTAAATAATGAGATGCCATCGGGACACGCGATGTATGCTTTTGTTACGAAATTCGTATATAGGCATATATATATATAATTTTCTTATTGAATTCTGCTTATCGTGATTACGTTACAAAATGATAAATATATATGTGCAAAGGGTGCTGACTGTGAAAATACTGTGTGTAATTGACTGTGACGTAATATTTTATCAATTGAAGTGGCTTTGGCGTGAGTTACAATTTTTCGAGTTAACATTCAGAATCAATCCAATGGTCTAGATAGGGTTGGCATTTTTTTTTGTTAAACAATGCTTTATAAATAGGCTTATAAATATTTACCGGATGCAAAATGAAAAAGTAATCGTTTATAATTAAACACCGCAGCAGATTCAACTTACTGAATTCATTTCACTGGATTGTACTGGCCAATGTAACCTTTGCGTATAAATACGTTTCGAGAATTGGCTAATTATGCTGCATGATTTACAGTTTCTTCTTTTTTCTTTTCAATCAACTCGTGTTCAGAGTTCAAGAACCTCCTTAATTTCTCGCGCAATACTACAACAAACAGCCGAAACAGACTCAAATGGTATAATTCCACCGGAAAATCACAAGCTTTTACCATGATTCAACGCATTTCTAAAAATCCTATATAGATCAATCTTCGTAAAACCAGCTTCTCTCTGAAAAAAGAAAACGAAGCACAAGAAACAGCGAACCCAATTACTTGGTTCAAAGAAACGTTTACGCCTCCATCCCTCCGAAAAAAAAAAAATCGTACTATACACTTTCCCGCGACGACCTCAAAAACTCCTGCAAAACACACATAAAAACCCAAGCAGAGGCGAAAATATATTCCTCGTCTAGGCTTGAACAATTGCGAGCAAAGCTCGCGTGGTGCACGTAATACACATTTCGCTACTCTCCCCTGCGGGTCACGTACGCGACGTGCTTTCTCGAGCGCGCTTGTGTGCACAAGATATATACATATATAGATATACACAGACGCGTCTCGGTCGCCCACGTCTAAAATCCCTTTATCGTCTTTCCACCTCGACCCCCGTTGAGGTCAGACAACAGCGTCGACACTTACACGCGTATATATACCATACCTGTTTAGCGTCTGTGCAGTGTATATTATTGTATACGATGATCGCGGATCTCGCTACGCGGCGCGCATCACGTAATTTAATGACCCAGATATACATGTAGGCGCGCGCGTGTGTGCAAGTGCGTAAGGGAATCGTAAAAAAAATATCATATGGAGGAAGCGTCGGCATGCACATCACATATATGCGTGTGTACGAGTCGATGATTGTGTGCGCGAGATATGACGAGGAGTAGCGAATCTTGCGTAATTTGTTGGGTGCTGCTGCCGTGCTTTGTATATATGTATAGATGTAGGTGTGTGTATAGCCATTGGATATTTACGATTGCTCCGATGGTGCAATGTTTATTTAATTTGATGATTTGCAAAATGATACATTTGCTAAATGATAATTGTTATATATTAGCTGTAACGATTATCTTTGATGTATCGATTTATATTTCGTCATTTGGAGAATATTTAATGCAAGGAAAAGCTAACAGATCCAAATAAAAACCTGAAATTATTAGCACTTTGACGGTAATGGTTAGCGATTCAACGAATGCAAGGGTTGACATTTACGACGACTTTCTAGAACTGTGCACTGAAACTCATCTCTTTTTAGGTCATTCTCCTTTGCCGTAATATTCCGTCTTATCTGTTTCCACTCCTTTTACTCGGTCTTATATCCGATACTCGCAACCGAATGTACACTTACGCGAACGTAGCGCAATGAATGAGTTCTACTGTTTACAGAAATATTGGCGGAATAATTTAAATAAACGATAATCGCAAATAATAACGTTAAAGTAAATATGTATAGTAAATGTTCGTGTGCAATAAGTAGATTGGGTCAGATACGGTAAGGCTGCACGTTCTATAGAGATGTGAACGTTCAATTTTGCTTGATCAACATATAATTATGTTGTCTCGAGCTTAGTCTGGAATAGGATACTAATACGCCATAATACTTCTCTCAATCAGCCCGAAGAATTTAAATAACTTTAATATCAATTACGTACCGAGGATTATTGTGCATAACTTTTACAGCTTCTTAGAACCCTGACTAATTTATGTAGCACATTTTATGTTGTGTTACTTTATAATAAAAATATCCGTTAAAAAGTGCACATTTTTTATTATATATTTTATATTAAATTTACGTAACTTCATAAAACATAAAATTTTACACAGTAGTATGTGTAATGTAAACAGTGTATATGCACAGATATTACGCAACAAATTATTTCTCTCCTAAATTAATGTACATAATAGATCGAAGAAGGCCGCGTTTCGCAAATGAAAAAAAACAAAAAAAAGAAGTTACCACGCTACGCGACGCGACAATAGAGCGATAAAACTCAGTCATATCCGTCAAATTCATGTCTCTCGAAAAACACGCGCAGGAAAGAAAAAAAAAACAAGACCGAAAGAATCACAGCGAGTCGACAGGCATTTCCTCTCGAGTATAATCACATAGACGACGATCCCGTGGTGCTCTGCTCGCTTGATAGTCTATTTTTAGAAACTGCAAAACGACGATTTTCGCTCTCATCCAGTGCAGAAATCAGAAGAAGAAGAAGAAGAAGAAGAAGAAGTATAGGAGAAAATTGTTCTTCCCTCGATTCCGAAGCGATTCGCCACGGATAATCCACAGCGACAGGCGTGCGCGAACACACCGTTTTCTCTCTATAATACTATACAACAGGCGGCTTCGTTCGAGAGCCACGTGTGCAGCGCGCTTTGCACGAGGAGCGAGAGAAGCGCAGCTAAAGTCGGCACGAGATATATACGCACGCAATTGTACGCACGTGCGTGGCGCGAATTCTCACCGCATTTCTCTCGCGTGTTTCACTCGAGCACAGTGAGTACACGAAGTTCCAGGTTGAAGTCGAGATCGGTATTGATCCAAGCGGCGTTTTTCTTTTTTGCGATGGGTTGTGGAATTCAGGTCGTAACTCGCTAAAAATCAATCGATATCATGGCCGAGACGAGCGCATACACGAAATGGCACTTTAATTGATCCTCCAATACGATTAATTCGCTTAATAAAAAAGTGGAACGGAGCTCGTGAGGATAAACGTTCTTTTTTTTTCATGCGGCGCGATTTCTGTGCAAGTTTCGGATTTCGTATTATATATACACTTTTTTACGGTCTTTGCCGCCGCGGGAGAAAGCTGAAAAGCTGCTGTGTCTTGTGCGCATTATAGGTCTATGCTTTATATATTTTAAATTAATTAGACTTTATTTTATACCGGCTATAAATTTGTCTGGAATACTGTGTAAAAGTGGATACTCTGCAGGAAACGAATTCACGATGCGATAGAAAATAAGAATTATAGCGAATTCTCATTAGATCTCCAATGGTTTTCTAATTCGTTTCATTTAAATATCAATTTAGCGTGGAATTATTGATTAATATAAAATTACAATTAAAAATTTACGAGCACTGGCGAGTGCGCGCCGCGTGCATTTATGTAAATCATCGGAGAATCGCGAGTCGATCGTAACGCGAGATATTATTTTTGCGTATTATCGCTTCTCTATATAAGTGCAATTTTCTTTCTGCGTACGCGTGCACGTGAAATTATTAAATTGAAATAAATTTCGCTCGCAACGACGACGTACCCACTGACCGTTTGATAATTAAATACAGTTTCCAAATGTTAATAATTGGAGTTTATTGCAACTTTCTGCGAGACATGTTCAGAAACAGCTTTACGAATGTTTTAAAATAAGGCTTTTGTAATGATTGGCCAGTCGGACTTTTTCAATTCAAAGAAATCAAACTTACTTTCATGAAACGTTAATCATCTATACTTATAATATTTATTAAATTATCGCATTCCTGGATGTTTGGCAATTGACCTGAAAAACTAATCGTCGCATTACAAACTTAAATTAATAAACCAATCGTTTCGCGTTACTCTCCAAAAATAATCAATCGTCAATGATGATCGACACACGGATGCGATCCCTCAACAATTTTCTACAACGACGCGCATCAGCGTATCTCGTCACAGACACTCGCCCGTCATCGTCAACTTCCACCAAACGCGAAACACGTGTCTTCGCTCCGGCTCGCGCATATCCCCATCATAAACATTATACTCGCATCTCCGAGTCGTAGAACGCGACTATCATCCAAGTGTACAACAGCCGGTAGCCGCTCTCCAAGAGCCTCTCCTATACCTATATATTATGCACGAAGCAGCGAGCGAGCAGTATAGCAGCATAGCAGTCTCTCTCCTCCTTAGACGCTTAGTATATATAGGATATATACTCGCGCGAGGCTCGCTGTTCCAGAGCAGTGATTCCGGTCAGCCGGAGTAGCGGTACTGCACACTCGCCGCCACCGCCGCCGCCTCCTGACTCCTCAGCTACGGAGAAACGTACCATACCATCTACCTTATTATTATTGTTATTATTATTTCTCTAGTGCGGTTGCATAGCTGCTGTTGCTGCTGCTCAGTCTCTCTCTCTCTCTCTCTCTCTCTCTCGCTCTCGTGCTTCGTGTTTCTTTTCCTGTCGCGTGATGATGATCGAGAGAGAGAGAGAGAGAGAGAGAGAGAGAGAGAGAGAGAAGAGTTTATAAGCGGAAGAAGTTGAGCGCGCGCGCGGGTGCAGATTCGCGTGATGCTTGTCAATTAATGTGCATGGAGGTGCGCGAGTTTATTATAATGCTTTTTACAGACGCGCGGGGCTCTTTCACCGCGGCGGTGATTTTCGTTCCTTCTTCTCAAGAAATACTACGGGTTTTAGCAGTTGGCTATGGGATTTAAATGCAATCTTGTATAGAACAGATTGCGGGGCTTGGTGCACGGGTTTTCTCTGAATGTTCAGCGACGGTATATTTATTAAGTCATTTTCCCTATAGGATTAATGCTCGTAAATTTTTTTTCTTGTAAATGTTTTATGAACTATACAGTTATAGGTATTTTAAATATTCAAATGAGCTTATATTTAGAATTTATATAAATGTCTTATATGCACATAGATAGACAGCTAATTTAAAACGAGTAGTTCTGGCTATAGTGTGAAAAAAGAAACGGAAAAGAAACATTGACGTTTTTTTGCTTGTCGCCGGCGCGATGATTTAAAACTGAAAAACACCTAACTGTTCAGATTCGCATTCCCTTCTGGTAATCTACAATCTAAAAGGAGTCGTATATATACCCCATGACACATAGTCCATATATGCAAAACAAATCTTCATTCAGTCGCAATAAATATCAATTTTATCAAGATATCATACTTGCTAAGTAACTTTCTACTTAGAATCTTAATTTCATTATACATCCATTCTGATCTCCGGCTTTAAGAAAGTCCGATGGTTAGATATATCTAAAACATTTCGCAATAGCTTAACAAAAAAACGTTTCGATCCCCCCAGAACAATGTCACAATCCAAACTCCACGAATTCCCATCGATTCTTGCGTACGGTATAAAACACAGCAGCACCATCGTGCAGTCATTCATCAATAACAGTATATCGCAGCGTCGACTATAAGCAGTCTAAGCGTGCAGTGCATAGGATACGAAAGAAACGTGCACTCATTCACTTTCGAAGCGGTCGCTCGGCCACAAACTCCGATGAAGACGTTCAACCTGACTGACCGAGAAATCGCTCGACTCGCGCGCTTCTCTTTGGGTTCGCGTAAGCATCACCGCCGCGGGGTATATACAGTCTCCGAGGCACATCCGTCGCGATCAATCTCGAGAGAGCTGCCGCCGCGGCTTTTCTCGCGACTCCTCCTGTGAGACTTAGCCGCCGCAGTCAGCGACCCTAAACACCCGTGGATTCTAGAATAGAGCGCTCGAGACATGCTCGGAATATCGAGTGCATTTTCCGAATTTATCGCGTGACTCGGATGCTTGGGGTGGTTGACAAGTTTGCTCCGCGCAGCGAGAGTTTGGGAGTTTTTCGAGGATTCTTGACTCTTTTGTCGGGCTGAATCGTTGTTGGGTTTTTGACGGATTGGCTGCAGCTTTGGTTGGGATCGAGTGTGGATTTTTCAAGTCCCTCTTCGGATTCTTGGACATTCCGTGGATTATTGAGCTGTGACGCGTTTAGGAAGTGACGTAGCGTTAGGATAAGATGCTTAACAGGATTTCCTCATTTTACAAATAGTGTGCGCTTTGCAACAACAGACGAATGCAGTGTGTTTTCAATGAAATTTTTTGCAATTAACTTGATTCTTCTATTATTCTCTTGAGCTAGACGATTTGTAATCTATAACAAGGACATTTTTTACAGGTTCTTATTCTTTTATGTTAGGTTTGTTGTTTGTCGATATGATTTGATTGTAAGTTGTAAATTGAATATAAAAATCCAGTAGTAATGAAATTTTACCTTTTATCTTTTAATTGCATTTTTCTGCAATCGTGTGGAGTATTATATGTTCTTAGGTTAATAAGATACGCACTTCGCCCCTAATGAATTTGGTACTTTAAAAGAGTGCACTTCTCTGTTAAAAGTATACAGTGTTTTGCACTAAGAAATTTACCTTCACTTCATAATATGACACGATAAAAATACATGAAAATACGAGTCGTTTTTGAAAAAAAATTTTAAATATAAATGTAAACTTCTTCAAAGAAATAATGATAATAAGACGCTCTTTACTCATAAATGGTTAGCGCTTCACTATAAATTAGAAACGTCGAAGAACGTCTTTAAACCCATGAATCCTCATAGAGCAATTCGCTATTCACACGTATGCCCATTTATCTTCAAATAACACAAGAGACGACGCGAATGTCAAACACCGTAATACCTGAAAACGTCGCAGCATTGAAAAATTCATGAGGCAGCAGCAGCTGCTGCGCTGCGTGCCATGCTAATCGTCGATTTTCCTCGATACAGTCCCGAACTTCAATAAAACCATCCATCAAAGCAACCATCCACCAGCTCCGTAATAAAAACTCACCCAACGCAGACATTAACACTCGTAAAAAGTCCAAGAAAGCTATATTTGTAACAAATGCGTCCAGCCGACAGAACGAAAAAAAGAACAGAGCGAGGAAACGATAAAAGAAGAGCGTAAGTATAGAAACAATCTATCCCCAGCGGAACGACTTTAAAACTCCTCCCCGCGGTCGTCCTCGGGCTTCTCCCACGTCCGAGTCAAACGCACAACCTCCTACATGATCGATCCTGCACCTCGCACACACGCTCACACATTCTTACAACAATATACTATAACCCACGTATATAATACATCCCATGGAGAGAGAGAGAGAGAGAGAGAGAGGGATGGTCGTTCTCGGGGCGTGTCGCCTTCGCGATAAGGTTCTCTCTCCTCTCTCTCTCTCTCTGTCTCCCCGCTTGGTATAACGGCTAATTGGCCGGCTCTCCGCACCGGCGGCGGTGCAGAGCTCGCCATAGCCGCCGCCGCAGTCTTTGCCGCCGTAGCCGGGACTGGCCGAGGGAAAAGAATGCCTCTTCCTCTCGAGAGGCCCCCGAGCAGCTGCTCATGCTCCGCGCGCTCCTTCGTTTGTACACAGGCTCAGTTGTCGACGCTCGCTCGTAGCGCTCGCCCGGCGCGATCGCGACTTGACTCTGCATTATAGTACCGGCGATCCGGATTGCTGCTGCTGCTGCTGCTGCCACTCGCGCGCTCGACCCCTTGTACACATATACTGGCTCCTTTAGCGATTGTTATCGGGGACGGTGTTCTTTTTGCTCGCTTTCGTTGGAGTAAGAGAGAGAGAGAGAGAGGGAGAGAGCTCCTTTTGCGGCTTGCAGGGGAACGATGGAGTAGAAGTTGTGTGTGCGTGCCTGTGCGCGAGTGCTGCATCCGCCGCGAGTGGACTTTTGTTGCTGCGGACGGAGAGTGGATTGTGCGATATTTGTTGGTAAGTTTTATCGTTGAGGAGAGGTGATGGGTTATAGGTCGAGTTTGCTATACATTGGTGCTTGAGAGATCGCGAGAGGAGATGGTTTTAATTGTAGACTCTCTTCGCTTATTATACGTAGGGCTTTAGGAGTTTGTAAAGTATTTGTGACCGAAGCATTGGCTCTATACGTACTTTTCCCCACTATTGATTTGTAAACAATATTAGTAAACGATGCTCCGAGAACTCTCGTAAAATTGGTTTTCGAGCTAAGTGCAAAATATTGACTTCGGTGAAATATCGAATATCAAGCGTAACGATAACGACATTTGCGCTATTCGCGAGTTAAAGTTTTCAGTCATGAACTTCGGCTGCGAGAGGCTCGCGCGCAGTGTATTTAATTATTAGAAAGGAAACGCTAGTATACGAAAGTAAAGCAAAGCAAACTGCGGCGTTATTGTGCACTTTACTACACGCCGTGTTCTCCTCTACCTGTTACTTTTGTTTACGACATTGGTATATCTTGTAATTCATTACACAAACAGCGTGATTCTTTGCACAACTTGATATTTTGATATGGTTTTTATTTTATGGAAAGATTCACAGTGTTATTTTGACGAGTAGTTGTAGACGAATAATCGAGGTGTGCTTGAATGAAATTTTTAATCTCCGGGAGATAATGAAATTTTTTTCACGGTTAATTTTAGAAATTGCCAATTCATTAACTTTTTATGCGGTGCGCTTGTGCAGTTAGTGGCTCTCTGCTATAGTCGCTATTGATAAGATGAGGTTGATAGTTTACGCATTTTAACCGTAAAACTACTTTTGAAATTTATTTCATCACGAGCTTGATCCAATATAAATCCAAAGTAACTTTTGCAAATTAAACTATTACTCGCAAAAGAAAAATGACTCTGACCTTTATTTCTAAAGCTATTGAAATGAAAATAAAAACTACCGCAGTCACACCCGATGAGCATTTAACACAGACCCCATTTCCTACATAAGATTCGCGATAGTAATAAATATTAATTCGTTTTAATGTAAAAACTAGAGCATCGCGATTTACTATTGGTGAATGACGTCACAATGGGTACCATTATATATATCCCAGTGACTTCGATGGCGCTTTAGCTCCATTTTCTCGAAAGAAAATATCCTCCTCCCAACCGAATAAATTTGCTCACTCTAGTGTAACAAAGAGACTAGTGAACTTAACTCGCCTGCAGTGCACCGTATACATATATATATAGGATTTTCTTATTATTTAGAAAGTGAGGCAGATTCGTGACTTCTCCAGCAATTACTCCGACAGAGTTGACTTCTGACACTCGGTATAGCATTATAATACCACCCAGCCGACACACACTCGAATCTCGCGCGAAACTATTTTTAAATCCTGTCGCATATTTAACGTTCGATTGATTAGCAGAATTGGGAATGGCGCGGGAGTCGTGTCGAGCGAATTAAGACAATCCGATTTCGTATATATGCACGATGATCAGCGGAATAATCATCGCGTCGTGCCACATGCGTTCGGCTGCACGCTTACGTAACGCCACCGCGCGGAGTGTGTCTATCCTATACATATACGCTATATGTAAGAGTCGGAACAAGTGCAAGTATATTACAGCTATATTGCGGCGGCGAGCACGCGATGCCGATCGGCCGCGTCGCGTCGGCCAAATTAATGGCATGCGAAATTCATTAAACGTGCAATTACTCCGAATACCTCGTTCAATAAACAAGAGGGAATAATATAACGCTTCCTCATCGTAAATAATTCGATAGGCTTCTTTTCTTTGCTCTTCGGGTGTATAGCTCGAGGAGATGGAGATAAATTGCTTTTTGAGAGTGCACGAGGTATAGTCTTATATGGTGGAAAAGAAGGGCGTTTATCGGGAAAATCGATAAATTGAATCGCTGCAGACCGCTAATTACATTCAATTTTCAGTCCGGCGAATGGTGGGTCATTATTGCACTTTTCTTGGGCAGGTATGTTTTGGCGCTTTGAGCGAAATATTAGAAAGTGAATTAAAATGGTAAACTGATATGCTTTCCAATATCTGTAAAATAGGTAGAAAAATATGTTGCTTCGTTCTGTGATGAGGAGGAAATAAGTATGTTCATGAAAATATTAAGCTTATGTATGATAATATATAGTCAGGTGTGTAGAACTTTTCCTCAATTTTAATTGCATATTTGAGTAAAATATTCAGGAAAATTGTAAATAATTAATAAGTCGAATACGAGTATATTTATTCGAAGATTAGTTTAACCATCTTTAAATGTTATTAAAATAAGGAATTATATTAGTTTAAAACTTGAATTTCTTTGTTACTGTAAGACAGACTTTATTCTCTTTAGTAAACGTAATAACGTGCTGTTAGTACTATAATTGTTCAACAAACTCCGATTTTTACGATACCAGATATTTAATAATTTCTACTCACATTTGTAGCTTTCATGAAAGCTATAATTGCACATTATGAGATAGACAAAAAATTTATCGTAAAGTGAAAACATTTTTTGTTATACGTGTCATAATCTGACTATATACTTAAAGGTTTAAAAATATCTTCTAATTTATTATCCTTTCTCTTGTAATGTTTATGACTCAAAGACAAGTAAACATGTGCATGATAATTTTATTCGACACACATTGTTAGCATTCAATTCATTTCTGGTAATGAAAAAAGTAAAATGCAATATTGACAACCAATTTTGTTGTTGTTTTTTTTCTTTTTATTAAAACTTATATTATTTTAATTATGAATAAGTACACAAATGAAAACAGCAGCTGCCATTTAAAAAAAAAGGCAATCAATCCGTTTGAAAATTTATAATTGAAACCAATATTCCCATTCGAACACTTTAAACGATACTTTAAATTCGGCTTCCTTTGACTTTTGCAGATCGCCGAGGGTCGGTGGGCCGCTCTCGCAGTCTCTGGCAATGATCCCACCGACGATGCACGGCCACGAGTTTAATCAGCCCCTGTCCAGGGTGGTGATGGTTCGCAAAACCGACCAGCGTACCTTTAGCAAGGGTCGACGCGGCGGTGAGCCACTTCTCGAGACCGTCACCCGCGAGACCGTCGAGCTCTTCAGTGGTGGCAGGGCCGAGAGGAAATACACGTCCGAGACGAGGGACATCGTCACACCCAAATCCAACAGGTGAGAGATTCTAGAGCATTGCCATTCGAGTCATTTTTAGTTCTTTTTCTTACATTCTGTCAACTGTACAGTGGACATCTTGGTTATCATTGACCTTGGCTTGATACATTTTCCTAGTAAAAAGATTCTTATTAATGAAAGAGTGATAATTGAACTTTTGCGTATTTGAAATGATGAAATCGATAACCAGTTCGTACTCTTATTTTCAATTGATTTCAATGATACGAGCGTTGATTCATAAGCCACAATTAAGATATCCACTTATCATAATGATTGCTGATAATATTAAGTGAATAGATTCGAAAATTGTAGATTAGAAAAAGTTTTAATTACGATGTTAGAAAAGTTTTCTATTGAAATAGAAATATGATGTTAAAGTTGTTCGAGTTGAATAAGTTAATAAACTAGAAGTAGAGAGTCTGATAGTAAGATATAGAAATAATTTAGACAGACTGTCTCGAGCGAGAAATTAAATGTAAGATACGAAAAGCTTATCGCTCAAATGATCAGCTGTTATTAAGTACTTGGGTACCAGTAATCCAGTAAACTCAGTAATAATATACACTCAAATGCATGCAGTTTACTTTATACATGAACAGTAAAATAATTCGGCTTGAATAAAATATTTAACATTCGATTATAAGCATTCAAATTAGTATGAAGTGTGTATATACTAAACAATCTTTGTTCGTGTATAAAGTAAACTACTGCCACACACGTTTGACATTCTCGAGATTAATGCAGCTCACGGATCGCAAGTAAACAAATATAATACGCGACAGAGAAAAGCGAATTGCTCGCTCGGGGCACGAAGTACAACTCGATCTCTCTCTCTCTCTTTAACCCAGACTTTAAACATGTTTATTGTAATAGCTGAATAC
This sequence comes from Megastigmus dorsalis, assembly GCA_900490025.1. NCBI lineage: Eukaryota > Metazoa > Arthropoda > Insecta > Hymenoptera > Megastigmidae > Megastigmus > Megastigmus dorsalis. Next base: position 51,228 of record UELU01138863.1, read on the forward strand.
ACAGACTATCGTTCCCCTTGTAGTATGCCCTCGCTCAACGTAAACGGAACGAAAAAAAAGGTCGTCGGCTTCGTCGACCAAGTGTCACCCGAAAGGTATATACAAAACAAAGCGTAAAATCATACACAAGTGTACACGATGTTATATACATATACAGGAAGTTGATCGTCAGAGCAGCATTAGTATTTATCATTGTATACCTCATGCGATAGGATTCATGTTTTTTGCAAAGTATCTGTTACTACTTACGCGAAAATTTTTAATTGCTCAATGATTGTGCAAAGGAATACAGTACGATAAATTAAAAAAAGAAAAAAATAATAAGTATATGTTTACGTAGTTTAAACAATATCAAATATTCTATTTTTGTACGACAAGGTTCGAAGCAAAGCAATAAATTCACCAATAGCCAATATGTTAAGCCTTGCGGTCATAAAAATGTTCAATCTCAAAGCCGAACAATACAGAGCTGAGAGCCGAGGCAGTGTCAACAAACCTTTGCCCACAACGCGTATCGATCCTTCTCGTCGGCTTTTCGTCGCGATTACCCGCGACTGTAAAAGAAGAAAAAAAAAAAGAAGAAAAAAACAAGAAGGCGCGAGAAAGGAGTCACGCATTATCAGGTTTTGCAACACTTTCGTTAACTTCTCTCTGCGGCCTTATAACGGGAAAAGGGAAGTGAAAGAGTGAAAGAGCGCGGGGCGAGGAAAAAAAAGGCGAAGAAGGAAATCCAGCGTAGCGCGTAATCGGCGGCTAAATTATTTTTCCGATCCGACGTGTACGGCTTTTTTATACATCGACTCTATAGTAACAACAAAAAGTGTGTGTACGGAAGGTTGATTTACCGTAGAACAGTTGCATTGTTACGCCGATCAGTTATTGTGCGTATATAGTAAACAAATAATAAAAATTGTCTAGACTTATAAAATCATTGAGTTAACATTCAATTTGAAATTTATAACTTGCCTTTGCAATCATTCGAAAAAAAACGTAAGTGTAGTGTTCCTTCATCTTAAAGTTTTATTTGTAGGCAAAATCTTTGATTGCTATTTTTTGCCTGCACTTTTACCGTTTCATACTGAATCCGTTGTACTTTTGCCATCCGTTATTAAGTACGAATAAGAAATAAGTAGCCGATACTTTGCAACAAAAAAAGGATCCCCCCATAAACTTCGCATTAAAATACACTATATACATGTATATGAACACAATTGTACAACATAATTCCACAACCTACACTTACACAGCTTGAAAATAAAAAAAGTGTATCGCACCTTTCTCTCAGTCCTGATATTGCGCTGCGCGATCGACTTCCACAACTAAAAAGAAATAAACGACATACACACGAGGGAGAAAAAAGAAGCAAAACATATTCACCTCGACTCTCCCTCGTTGACACTGACATTGCGATCGCCACCCACATACACTCACACACACGTAGACCACGTGCATAACTATCTATATATATATAGGAAAGTATCACGTAAGTCGAGTAGTTGCGCACGCGATATACCCGCAGCATTTATAGGTTGCCGCAAGCGAGGGAGTAAAAAGAGTCACATCGCGCGGAAAGTTACGGCCGCGGCTCGCGACCCCTCCAACAGACACACACACACTGCACAAGAGCCGTGTACAGCCGCTTATCCCCGTATATAGATGCAGGTCAGGATCGACGCGTTGGCTTCCCGCCTAGTTTGCGCGCGCGATCGCAAAACAGGGTCGAGTGCGAATGACGCATATATCGGCGTTGATTTTTCTGCGAATTCCTCTCGTCTATTCTTTGCCTCTTTCTTTTTTAAGGATTCACTTGTGCTGTACAGACGGGGGAGGGATCGGCACGTGTGAGTGAGTTTAATGCCGGTTTAATTAGTAATTTTATTTGGGTGTCAGCCGCCGATGAAAAGCAGAACGGGTTTTTTTACTTCGTCGATCGGCTTCGGGAGGGTGGTACTCAGTATCGCGCGATGATTGAATTTTGTATGCGTCCGTATTGTAAATTGAATTGAATTGGAAAAATTGTAAACTTGAGATTTGCAGGAAAAAAAAAAGAGAAACGAATATCATTTGATGTAATTAATGATTGGTCCGAACTTGTACAATCAACTATAGTCGTCAAATCGAGATAAAACTAAGGATTTAACGTAAAAGAAAAACAATTATGCAAACACGCTTTTTCAGAATCTGTTCTACTTTCGTGATTGTACTTAGCGATTCGATACTGACTGCTACTTTAAAATTAGAATGCCTTTAGTCTTGCTCTGCAGTGAAAATGATCTGTTTCTGTATCGAATTCGGTTGCAAAAAGTGCAGGGAAACCAGTACGTGATATTAATACAGGAAATCCATGAGAGTCATGGAAACAAGGTTTTATAATATTATATACGTGCAGTGATACCCGGGTACATTACGTATGCGACGCATAAACATAACGTATAACGTATAGTATGACTTGTATTAATAATAAAAATTTGTCGCAAGTACGTGAAAATATTCGTGTTATTGTAACATTGTAAAATGACAATTAAACTCTGCTTCGGTGCGCGAATTCTTTGTTTAGAAAATATTGTGATACAATTAAAAATATTGCCACGTTTGTGCTGAAAATATTCATCGAAAAATTAGCAATGATATGAAAGTCTTATTTAATTATGGTTCAGGCTTGAATTCTCTTACGAAGATTATATTTTTACCGCGGATCGAGGCTCGGTGTGGCGTATCAAAGAATATTGTGAATGTTGTCGACTAGGGAAATTACTTGATTAGACTACATGCGTAACTGGTGATTTCGTTGCGAAAAAAAAAAACAGTTTCGCACATTAGATCCTATGTAATTTAGTTAATTTCCCTCATTTTAATAAAAATGAAATTAACGTTATGCGCGATATTTTACAAAACTATATAATTAAAAATGACGAGACATTTAGATAATTTAGAAAGTACATGTAAAATATCAATAATTTTGCAATTCCGGGTATTTTCCATTTAACGACTAGATTAGAAATTCCAGATAATATTTTTAGACATCTGATACTAAAAGTTCCATTGTATAGCCCTCTACATCATCTTCAGTACTCATTCCTCGTGTCACATTCGATATATTTGTATAATAATGAAAATACCAACGATCTTGCATGCTGTACTTAGTTTTTCTAATAAGTATATTACCGTACAAAGCCTTGTAACTAAAGCGATTTACCTAAGTATTAAGTAGAAATTATAATCCCTTGCCTATGCCTTGACACGAATTAGATGCTTGTTTTTATCTTTCAATTAATTATATACACTTCTCTTCAAATAATATTATACGCTTAAGAAAAAAAAGTCACCTGTTTGTTTTTTAGTACGCGCAATTCTTTTTCCATCATCTTGCAATACTAAACTTCACTTAGGTGCACAGATGGTGTTTGTAATCTAATCTGTCCAGTTTTCACCGATTCAACAACCGTTCAATCGAACAAAAGTAACTCGACGCGATTGTTCACACTCAATCTCAATAATCACCTGCATAACCGACGGAAATGCTCGTTCGTTTTTTCTCGTTTCGCCATGTATCCCGAGACTCTAACGCCGACGCCTTTTTTTCCAGCGCGCGCAGCGGCGGAAAGACAAAACCACAGAGTATCCGCGGTTTTCCACCTCGAGAGTCGCGCACCTTTCTTTCTTTGCCGATAGATACTTTTTTGTCCACTTGAACCTGTACATTGGAACTCTTGTCTGACATAAAAGTGCTTTAATTGTCTAACGAGTTTTTCTCGAGCTAAAAGGATGCAGTATTAGTAGCGAGTTATCCACTGTAATTTGTTAAGTTTTTGCTGCTCTGTTGGTCGTTTGTCATTGTAATCTTACAGTTTTGCCAATGAGAAGGTAGACATTAATATTTAAATTTAGATCTTTTAGATTACTAATGTTTTATAACTGTATTCGCTTTTCGTGTAAGTTTATAACACATTTTAGAGTCTAATAACATGATTGCCATGGTGTCAACGGTGCACTCAGTCACAATGTTCAATGTCTGCGGTAAATATCCAAAAGTAAAAGTAGAATGTTGAAATTCTTCAAATCAACGTGTATTACAATTTTACAACTCAAAAGTCAAATCTCATCAAGCTAATTTCTTACTCACGAACCCAAATCTATATACAACTCTTTCCAACAGAACTACTTACTTTGTACAGTCGAGCAGTAAAAAAATCACCTTCCACCAGTAGCTAATTATTCACGGACTTGATCGCTTCGTCAACTCCCAGTGTCGCCAGCAGACAATTGTCGAAGCTAGAAATTCTCGAAGCCAATTTCACTCTGCCACTGGTAAAACCTTAACAAAACACTCCACTGACCACAGACGCGTATACATCTGTGCCGCTTAGGTAGGCGAGGTGCTGTCACGCGTATCAGCCACTGAATTTCTTTCCCCGGCTCGCGCATGCATACATACGCGCGCCGATTTAATTCCGAAAGTCGAAATAATCCGATAGCTGCATCGTCGAGGAGTCACGAAGTCACGCAGCCGTATCGCTATCGCAAAACGCTTTTCGTTCCATCATTTATGCTTTCCGTCATTTGTATCAGCATCCCCCTTCTTCTCTAGTATACTTACGTGACGCTCTCACTCTGACGTCTCACTCTCTCTTTTTCTCCCAACGTTTTTCTTTTCTCTGTGTGCAGTGTATTATCTTATTATTACCTTTTCAATTTCTTAATTTGCATTTATCGAATAGCGTGGAATTCCACGCGCCGTGTATACTTGTCGCCTCATTGTGCGTACACTGTGGCGTTCGAGCTGCTGTATGGCTATTTAAAGCGAGTGTGCTTTTTTTCCCGCAGATCAAGAGCTGAGTCGGTGAGGTCGAAGTCACCGCTGACGGCCTCGCCAGCCTCACCGGGACCACTGTCCAACTCGTTTCACGGCAGCTTCCACAGCAGTCTGGGCAGTGACGGCATGTCCTGCAGCAGCGCAAGGTCTTCCTCGGCATCGCCGGACTCGGCCAGATACGCATCCTCCCAGGTAAGACACTCCATTACCTACTTTTTTTCTATTTTTTTTTTGCTTTTATTCCAAGATAGTTTAGTTTCTCTGACATCGACTTGGTTAGAGAATTTACGTGCAAAAGCTATACACGCGTACTTCTCTTATCAAGCGGCTCGTTTTAGTGCATGCATAATTTAACTTTACTATTATTTAAGCTTCTAAATAACATGGTTTAGTGGCACTAAAGATAAAGTAGCTAAGATTATGCAAATAGGCTTATGATAATGAAAAATGATGTGTGATATTGCAGGTGATTTGAAAATTTAAGTTACTTTAACTGTCACACTTAGTTATACAGCAAGTCATTGAATGAAATTAACCTATGTAGGTTACATTGCAAGTTTACATAGGTAATTAAGGTTTATTTAAAGCCACATTTAAAGCTGTAAATTTTTCAATATCCTCTGTAACTGCGTTGTTTTAGAGAATTTAACACATTATTTTTACTAAATTTTTCGATTTTATAAGCATACAGCATTTATCAATCTAATTGATTTATTATATCAATTTAAAAGTTTGAATATTCTTCCCATTCCATGCTGATAAAGAAAATTCACTGTGACTTTACCGACGCCATTTGCATTGCCTGGAAGTGAAATTCTTCTATTTAAAAGTCAAATTTAACTGCATAAAACTAAAAAGAGTGAGATAAGTTGTTACCGTGAACTTGAAAGTGAATTCATTATTGACTCGAATGCTTTTTGCTTATTTCGTTTTTGCACTTTTCACTTTTATCGATTTAGCATGCCCGTGAAATGCAGCCCGACTAGCCATTTCTAATTATTGTCTTTGACATTGAAGAATAATGGCCGGCTAGTTTCTCTCAACGGCATCAGAATAGAATTTTAATTATAAATGATTTCATATATACGCTATTCGCGTTCAAAATAGTAGTAAACATTAATCTTGAACCCGTGTTTTACCGTTTCATTACACTATAATTTCGATTTCCATTCTCTTAAGGAAAAGAGTCACATAAAACTATTTTAAATAAGCCGCGTGTAATCATGCATCATGTGTTATTGCAGATGTAGCATTATGAATAGCATTCGGTTTGTAACGACTTAGCCTTAATAAAACTGCACTTGTAAATTAATGGGGAACAGAACAAAGACATACCTACTTTCTAAAGTTATTGCTGTTACGAGACTAGGGAATCCTAGAAACTGCAGCGAATTGCTTGAGAAAGGGAATCTAAAAGCAGGTCTTAAAAGAAGATTCAGTTTCGAATTCACTACAAAATTATCTAAACTCAATAGTTATAAATTTTTATTTTTCAATAATACTATTTCGTTTAAATATACTAGAACACTTGAAAAGAATTTCAAGCTAAAGTTCTGTAAATTTCTTTTTGTTATAATTCTTTTAGATCAAAAGCTTAAACAAATTAATAAACGATGATCCCATGGGCTAATAAATACCTCTCACCTATACAATAAACTCGTTTACACATCCACCAGCGAATGAAAATTGTGCAGTCTCGCAGTATGTCGGTATACCTTGTGAAGAGCGCTAAAAGAAAAGTCCGTGCGCCAAATAGGTACGAGGAGAGCTAATAAACAGTGGACCATTCTAGCGTGATATAATAGAATAAGCGGCTTCCCGCCTTAACGATTCCGTACTATTTGAGATTAGCTCGGGGAAATGCCTCGACTTTTTATAAAAGCGTAGCGATTTGTAAAAGCGTATCCGCGCTCGCGTTAATGGAACGCTCACGCTATATAGCGTTTCGTTATTAACTATTTTACTCTACTCGAAATGCGATTCAGGATAGTAGCGCGGTCGAGGAGATGGAGCAGGTGAAAGAGTGTATATACTTTTTAATGCGACTAGGTGCCGAGTGAATTTTTCTCACAAGTGGGACACAAACTTTTTCTTGACCGCTATGATAGATGAAGGGACTCGACTTTTCTTTTCCGAGGCGCTTATCTTATGCTGTTTGTCAATGAGAGGCGAGGTTTTTCTTTTCGATAATGAAGTGATTGATAGAAAAAGAAGTACGTGATGAATTAAAGGAATTGTTGAGAAAGGGCTTAATTATATATGGATGATCTTTGATGTAAAGTGTTATGATTTTTGTCACAGAAAATGTTTTGTTATATTACATAAAGCCATTGTCCGTGACTGGTATTTGGAGCATATTTTCTCACACAGCCATACTGTAACAAGAGAAATCTCACAATCGAAGAATAAGAGCTCGGAAGTCAGTGACTACAATGTGTTTACATAAGCAATGGACGTAGCTTCCAACTTAAAGATAATGTCTAAAATAATTGTTTCTTCCTACGGTTACGCAATTATTTCGACTTCCATTGTTGTTATACTTATAATCACTCACAAGGAAGCACTAGCCTAAAAACTGTCAACCTATTAGCGTCAAATCACGCGCTTTATATTTCGCGTCTTACTAGCGACAATAATCCAGGAACATATTATTACTAATAGAAACCGAAGCGCTAAAGTAGAACAATGTAATAGCCAAGTAGCTGACAATAAGATAAAAACGGCATCCAAACTACCTAAAGAGCTTCCTGCACACGACTCTCGTCACTCAAAACGAATGACTGGTTTCGCGCGTATATCAATTAGCTCCAGGTAAATGATGAAGTTCGCTCCATCTTCACAGGTGTACACACATATATGTATATTTAATAGGATGGTATACGGCCGGAAGTAGGCGCGCAACGATCGTCGATTTTCATTAAGCGGCATGGCGTCTGGGCCTTCATGTATGTCAGGATATAGTCACGGCACGCGGTAGCGGCGTCTCGTAGGAAAAGATAAAGATTTTACCGACGCGATGATGGGGAATTCAAGTAACCGGTCTAAGTAAGTTTTCTTCCTCGGGCATCTCTCTCCTTCAAACCATACACTCCTTCGCTTTTTTCTTGTTGTTGTTCGTTGCCCATCTGTGCGGGAGCGCGCGAAATTGAATTTTACGCGCGATCGCTAACTAGCTCGTAGAAAGTGCGCGCGCGCGCGTGTGTTTGTGTGCAGTATCGCGAATTAGCGATTGTAGGCGCGCGAATGGCATTCAAAGCTGCTTTCTGAAAGTGCCCATTTCAAGCTATTGTGTTTGCTTGGGTGTCGCTGATACGGATTTAAGTGTGTGTTTATGCCAACATAAATATTGACGGTATTTGTTGAGTGAGGGCGATCACAGGTATTACGACAATATTTATACTTTTGGGCTTGCGATAATTGGAATTGGATTGCTCAATTATTGTATTTAAGATGTATTAAATAATTACTTAATCAATCTTTGTTGATTATGGCTGATTTAACGGATAAGTAGTATAACCTAACTTTTCAAATAAAAAGTAAATAAAATTAAATTATCTTAGCAGACTTTAAAAGTAGTGACATAAATATAACAATTTATTTTGCCTGGTATAATAGTCTTCAATATAAACACGCTTTATACCATCGATGTCAATTAACTCTGAAACAGCGTACTTTATTATATTTCTTATGATTTAAGTTCTATCATCACCAAAATAAGCCTTTCAATTTGATCGTAGAAAAATATTCAACGACGTTTGGGCGCTTCAATCGTTTGGGCGAAAAAAAATCGAGTGAAAGTGTCTCTCTCCGAGAAAGATAAATAAATAGAGAGAGAGAGAGGGAAAGAGAGATGGCGTCTGGCTGGCGTTTTTGTTCTGACGAAACGTTTTTCTCCCTGTGTGTTGTAGATAACAAAGACTGAACCACGTAAACCGTCTGTGCGCAGATCGGGGCCGTCCAAGGAATTCGTCAACGTCTGCCTCGACACGCACAACTTTTACCGATCTCGTCATGGTGTACCACCCTTGCGGCTCAGCAAACAGGTTAAGTTTCGTTCTCCTCTGCACGCAAACCGTGTAAACTGTATATTTTCTCTCGCGCACAATTTTTCCATCGTCCAGTAATTAATTGCAATTAGCCTCGTTTTAACGCTAGCCCCCGGATGAATTTGAAGCGATTTATGCCTGTTCTTTTTTTTTGTTTCTCATCAAACGTTAACGCGATTGTTTGTCTGTCTATGTGCAGCTGTGCAAGGCTAGTCAAGAATGGGCGAATGTACTGGCGACGAGGGGAAGGTTAGAACATCGGGCGAACATCGATTACGGCGAGAATCTGTACTGCATGTGGAGCTCGAATCCCAAGACTGCCGTCGGTGGCGAGGAACCTGTAAACGAATGGTGAGTATATCGAGAAGCTACGGTTGGATGGAATTCGACCATATTTGAATTTTCCATTGAACTTGGCATCTTTTGAATTTGGAAAAGAAAAAATTGAACCCTTTAGAATTAAGAATATAAATATATCGATTGAAGCTGAAGGGATATTAGAACTGATCGTTGGGATCGAAAAAAATATATGATCGTCATACAAGTTATAAAATCGAGTTGAATAAGCTTTCATCCTTTTTCACAAACTATCATTTATTTAATCATAACCAATTACAAATTATAATCTGATTGATATAATTATAAATAACACGCGCACATTTACATCACTCAAATCTTATTCATATTCCGTGTATATCTATGCATTAATTAATTAATAACTTTACACTCATTTAACTTTTATCTCTTCTAATCCGTTAGAACGTTAACGCTTTGCTTAACGATCATTACTGCTATAATGTTCACATTTCCTTCGGCAAATTATCGTTCAGCTTCTCATCGGCTTTTGGAACTTAATGAGTATTCGATCTTCACTATCATTATAACATTAGTAATTCCGCAAAGATTAAATTGTTTTTATATTGAAATAGAATAATGTGCAGTACAAATTAACGACTCAATATACTTACTTCCTAACTGGAATACTCTATACAAAGTCAAGAGTATGTACATAAATTCGTTCAATACACATTGATAAAAAGCATCTTATATCCCAGCAAGTTCTGCAAAACCCCCACACCAGATATCCCAAACACCAACAAAACTACAACTCCGGCAATAATCCAGTATGTATGTATAAAAAAACGAAACGAAACGTGCAAACAGGTATGCGGAGGAGTCGCAGCACGTGTACGGGAAAGAACCGACGACCCTGAAAACCGGCCACTTCACCCAGGTAGTCTGGCGCGACAGCACAGAGCTCGGCGTAGGCATGGCGCGCAACCGCAACGGCGAGGTCTACGTGGTGGCCAACTACAATCCACCGGGCAATTTCCTCGGCAGCTTCGTCGAGAACGTCCCGGCGTTGCTCACCTCCGCGTCCACCTGCTCCTCACCACAGCCCGGCAAAAGCACGAGTCCCGATATACCGAAGATCATGGACGAGCGAGCTTGGCAGCGAGAGGCTGTACAGGTCCACAACGAGTACAGGAGGAGGCACAGGGTACCCGAGCTGAGGCTCAATGCCGATCTCTGTGCCGCTGCCAAGGTGAACGTCGTTTGCGTGCGATCTTTCGTTTAGTTTTTTGTCGATTTTTCTTTTTGGGGGAGCGGGTGTAGTTGCGAGTGTTGAATGAATCGATTGGAGTGCGAAGCTTGTGAATTGGTTTTTACTGTATTGCTATTTATTGATTGAGGAAGTGTATGGTTATGTGTCTGAGATAAGTTTGGGTAAAGACACTGATTAAATATATATATATATATTATATAGTTTGTTTGTAACTTCTTCTTTTTCTGTATATTATTTTATCTTGTCTTGTACTAAAGGAAGTAATTTTTCACATATTTTTTAACTACTTGTATGTATAGCGTGTAAAATACATAAAAACATAAGTATACTATGATAATATTTACTGAAAAACAGAATATCTATACTTTTATAACACAATTATGTGGATGCACCTCGACATAAAATATGTTCTCTTATTAGACTGTAAGTCTATGAGTAAAGGAATAAAGTCAATTATTTTAAATAAAATAATAATGAAAATGTAACTAGAAATTTTTCTATGAAGAAATGTAAAGCTGTGTTTGTGGAGTACAAAACTATGTATGAAATGATTTACAATTATACATATTAAAAAACGATCTCTTACATAATATTTATATTCTTACCACCAAAGAAGTATATAACGATCGAGATAATGATTCTCGTCATGCTATAGTATATTTTTAAAGCAAATTTATTTATACTTTTTCAAATAATTAACTTTTTGTGATAACACTGTTTGTAGAAAAAATGTGACCTTGAATATTCATAGCGGACGCAAGCATAAAAACGAGATGAATTGTCTAAATATTTGAAAATAAACGTTGATAATTTTTCAATGCTATTTTTTTTCGAGCACAATCTTAATCAGAACTATACGTAATCGTTATTTGCATATCAATTAATGTGAATGCAATTTTTATTTCAACCATTAATTTCAAAGTTCTTATCTAAATTGACTTCGGAATTTAAATCGATCATCTGGAGCATGAATGAACATTTTACAAAATGCATAATACCGTACATTTTAAACTAAATTTTCTTATCCTTTTTTAAAAATAAGTAAAAGTTCATCTAATATTCTTCTAACAATCAAATTAGTCTCTAAAAATGATTTAACTTTATCAAGAAAATCTTCCAAGTATTACAAATTTTTATAATATAACAATTTTGATAAAAGCAATAATTATTAAGAAAGCTAACGTTGGCTTTTAATTGCATCTATTATTCTACACATAGAATGATTGCGGAACAAAGAAGACTTATTATCTTATTAATAATAATGCAATTCTTATCCACAGGCTTGGGCGTGTACACTACTGAATACGAATAAACTCATACCGCAATCGTCATCGCCGTACGGGGAGAACATATACTCGATGCAATGCTCGGATCCCAAGCTTGTCGTTTCACCTCGAGAAGTCATCTCGAAATGGTACTCGGAAAGGAAGGAACATAAATTTGGACTCGAGCCTAAAGTTCTCAATACGTGTAAGTATAAGACATTAATTTGCACTCATTATACCTTATTAACATATTATAAATATTGAACAAATCGTTTAATTAAAATTTCTTAATGCACACGATAAAGCAGTCTGCTGCTATTAATTGTTAACAAATATGTTGACAAGATATCCGTTACACAATCCTAAATATTTTATTGGCTCGATTTTATGCAAAGCTACGAAAATGAAGAATCTAAAGCAAATTTTCAGACGGACAATAATAATATCTCGTTTCTATGTTTTTTGACAAACAATTCAATGATATTTTAGCGAAACAGATTATCAGGAAAGCCATGTTTTAAATATAAAAGAACTTAGTGTTTTAGCAATAATAATTGCAATGTTGAAACAGCAAATGCTGATATTCACGATTTCGTCTTTACCGTAGGTCACTTTACCCAAATCGTCTGGCGGAACACGAGCGAGATGGGCATCGGTATGGCGAAACGCGACGGTACCTGTGTCGTGGTCGCCTGTTACCATCCGCGGGGCAACATAGTCGGCCAGTTCACGGAGAACGTGCCGAAGCCGGTGAAGAGTGCAGCAGTATGACCGAGCGAGAAGCATGAGGAGTCAGGTTCGGCCGCCGACTAGTCTCGATTTTTCAACGGCGCGACCTGCTCGCTCGGCCGTCGGTAACCGAGGAAGCGACCATTCTTCCATCTACCCTTCTTTTTTTTTTCCTTTTTTCTTTCTAAAAAGAAAAACTTCGACAAAGGCATTATATATTTATTATATATATATATATATACATTATATACACGCAGAAGTTCCCTCCTGCACATACAAGATACACGGATATATTCACGCGAACGTGTGCGTATATCGCGAGCGAGAAGAGATTTCTTACTTTCTGTTGATTTTTTTTTCCTCGAAAAGTTCGACGGAATAAGCGTTCCGATCGTTAGTTTCCTTATTTTTTTTTTTCCCCATTTTGATTAATTTGTTCGATTGCGTATTCGCTTTGATTTTTTTTTCGACCGTGAAAATTTATTAACTTCTGTTATTTTGACGTAGACAATTATTATTGATTGTTTACCCAACGATGGTTTTCATATTAGTATTATTTATTAGTTTACAAAATTAATTTTGTACTTCTGAACTGAGATACGGGAGTAGAGCGTAAACCGGTAACGCACAAAATGAGAATCGTTATCGTTAATCTTCGTCGTTAATTTGTGGCTTTAGTCGATTGAAATGAAATTGAAACGAGTCTAAAGCCCGTTGAACAAACGAGTGTCTACTTCAAAATAATTCAAGGTCCCTTGGTTTTCGGCACTACTGCTATTACATTATACAAATCGATAGTTTTTGTATGTATAAGAAGTGGATAAAGGGACAGAATTGTGTCTGGAATTGTTAGCCGACACTCACACCGAACGTAGATGGAGCTTTTTGCGATCGCGAAACTTTTTCTTATTACGTTAATTATTACTAATGATAAGCGTATTTTGTAAATACGACTACGAACGTGGTTGAACACGTAAAGAGTAATACGTACATTCCGTGCGCTCTGCTAATCGAGCGCAGCAGTTGTAAGATATATAAAGTGAAAAGAACGAACAAGACGTAGATCATCAATTAATATTTTATTATGATGAAAGAGCAATAACGTTGTGGATATAACTTTACTCTATTGATTCTTGATTTACGTTGACATAATTATGTATTTAATACGTAAAATAAAAACTCGTTTACATAAATCACTGTGATTCTGTGTTTATTGACCTCCTTATAACAAATTTTGATTTTTTTTAATAGGTATTAGGAGTACTGAATTTATCTTCACAATAGTTTTATTATAAGAATTGTAATAATAAAAGTATCATAAAATTTTTAGTTTCATGTGCCTTTTACGAATCTATGTATAATAAAGTCTTTATATTATTTAATAAATTAAAATAATTATTAAATAATTTAAAATAATAGTTGTCTCCTGTTCTCGAACAAATTCATTTACTGATTATAGATGTGTATGGTACATTTTTTAGTTCAGAATTCAATAAAAGATTAAAAGATAAATAATGAATATTCATTAGATAAATCGTCGAATTTGTATTTCAAGGTTTAGAATATTTTATACTAAATTTCAAAACATAACATTATTTAATAACATATTTAATAATATATACATATATAATTGACTAATACATTATACTCTTATATCGAAGGCTTTTTCGATTTATTTTAAATCAATGAATAAAAATGTAATTATCACTTAAAATGTATACAAAAATGAGAGTTAATTAATATTCACATTGTATTCAATCAAACTGTATATTGAGCACAACGCCAATGGCGCGTGAAATTCTGCTCAGAATAAATCAGCTATTTCGTTCGTTATAATTCGATATTCAATTTTAATTTCACCAATGCCTGATATGGCCAGGAGATTATGGATTTGCAGATGAATAAAGTATAACACCAGTTCTCGCTTTATAATAATTTATTTATAATAAATTTTACTCAATATGCATGTGAACGGATGTGCCGCGACGCCGCACACGTAATATAGTTTACATTTTGTTCATCTCTCTTATTTTACATTACGTACAGCCGTTTACAGTTTCTGTTGATATTTTTTTTTTATCATTTCTTATTTTTATTCTTTTTTTTTCTCTTATCATTCATCGTTTCGTACTTATCATCGCTCCCGTCATCTCCTCGGTTTCGTTCTACGCGATCTGGTCGAAGAAATATTTGAGTAGTCGCTTAAAATCTACGTGGAGTTTAAGGGAGGAGTAGGTATAGTCGATGCTTCCGTGTGAGACGCACATTCTTCTTTGTTTTTTTTTTGTTGTTGTCGAAATCAGGTCGCTCAAATGCGCGTAGTAAGTATCTGTTATGCAAATCACACACTCTCTTTTACCTCCTCTCTCTATCTCCCGTTCTCTGTTTGCAATTTTTTTGAGGTACGTGACGGTGAGAGAGAAACTCTCGTATTACTTCAAACGCAAAAACAATAAAAGTACTCTGTCGGCGATTTTCCGTCGTTTCCTCGCTGAATTTCCCGACAATCGATATCCTGTGTACATGTGTGTATTTTATGCTTTATATATCATTTCACGTGGAACTTTTTTTTAACGTATATGTGCAGGGGATTCACGTCTGCGAGGAAACGGCGGAATCGATAATGTGCACGATCGTCGTGCGCAAAAATCGATCGTTGGGCGAACGATTTCTCTTATTTTCTTTTTGTCCTCGAGTGATCAGCTAGAAAATAATTGGTCGTACGTTTCATTTATTTCTCGCGCTTTTTGCGCAATATCGATTATCTATAGGCTAATGTTTTTTTTTTGCTCGTTTCCATCGCAAGTGAAACGTCACTGTGTCAGAGAGATAAATTCGCCCCGGATATTTAACGCAATATATTTATATATATATATGTTTATATGCATATATATATATATATATATATACGCAGCACTTTTTTTTTAATTTTATAAAAAAATAATTACTTTATTATTTCGATATTTTAAATTTCAAAATTCGTATATATATGCATAAAAATTTAATACTCCAGTACGATACTTCGTGTTACATTCGATGGGATCTCTCGGATGTCCTTTTTCTCGGATCTATACAACAGTAACGTTTCTCCTTGCGCGGTATTTGCGTTTATAAGTTGCCCAATAAGATTGGCATGACTCATCGGTTCTTTTCAACACTAAAACATTTGTTTCTCTAGTCCCGTTTCACGTTAAGAAAAGTTTTCTAAGTTTTGTCAATTAAAACGCTTCTAGTACCCATTCTAAAGCGTAATTTTTTCTTTTTTTTTTGTTACTTTGTTACGAAAGTTTTAGGAATATGTCTGGTACATAAGAAGTAATTAACGTTTGTTCTCGAACTTTTTTTTTGACGACATTCGATTGAGCAGTTTCTCTATTATTTCGTATTTTTAATATATATATTCTTATTACTTTTTTTTTTGTTTAATTCTCATGTATCTTGCAGCGACAATCTTATAGCGTAACTTGTAAGGACAACCGATTACGGGTGCACAGTAGAACAGATAAAAAAGAATCTTAAAGCCTACTAATTCAGCACAATAATACCAAATTTTGTGTAAATTGGTCAAGAAATCGGAATTTGACGGTAGGCGATTATAATCTTGATAAATTTAAGTATTTAATAATGTATTGATTTAATTGAATATGATTAATCATTTTTGGTTTATGAAAAAGTTAAAGCGTTTTCTGTGTAAGAAAGCAGTGTTCGCTTTTCGATGATTTGGGTAAAAATATTATTTCTTGTGTAACTAAATATCATTAAATCTTTGATTCAAATAGAATTTATAAAAAATTTTCTTTACACGTATTAAATTGTGTAGAGCATTTGATAATAGGGTAGAACATTGTTTATCTAATAGATATTCGAAATCTTTAAAACAATACTATACATACGAGGATATTTAACATTAAGCGTAGTCTTGAAATTGAATGAAATAGATTGTCGAAAGAAATTTATATTATTTAAAATATATTTTATAAATTTTTCTTTATATAATTATACTCAACTAATTTATAAATGATTGAATTAAGATATCGAGGATAACCTCAGTTTGAATAAGATTCGTTTCTTTCTATCGTCACATGCAGATATAGACAAAAAAGTATCTTATTTTTGTAAAATGTGTGATATAGGATATTTATTTTATGTTCACGAATCCAGATTAATTCTTTAACACAGATACCACCTTTTAATAGTAGTAATTTAATAATTATAAGTATAGTACATACATCTAAAATATCACTATTAGAATATTGGAAACCTTATATCTTTAAAAATCAATGATCAAAAGAAAATATAACAAGCCAACATACAAAAGATACTTTTTCGTCAGATCTGCTTATACTTGTGTTAGAATAGCTACGTTCGCTTTTAAAGGTCCCATTTTCAACGATTTCGTTTCAGCGGTATTGAAATTAAACTTCCAATCACAATGCTGCAACAATGACAACAACATAAATAATAATTTAACAATAACGATAATTACAATAATATATAGTGGCGATCGTGAGGTTCATATCGTACAATTCTAGCAAAATTCGAAGAGAAGAAGTTTACCTTCCAAAGTACGTACAAGTGCGCGATCAATTAAAAAGTATATATACGTGACGGGTTTACACACATACACATTTTCCCGATGCTCATTAGAATCAGACTTCACGATTGAACGCAAATGTGTTTTGTGTACGCTTGTTTATTTTTCTTTTTTTTTTATATACTGCAAATTATTAGTTTAGGATGATTCAAAGCACGTAATACTCGAAAAATGACCTATATGTATATTTATGTATATTCATATTATTATATTTGTATAATCCATTCATTACACGCACTCAGCGAATCGACGACGCCTTACATCCTATAATTTATACGATCACGATTCACATTCTACAATTGTTTTTTCTCTGTTTTTTTTTTGTATATCCGCGCGCAGTTTAAACGAAACTTAGACGCTAGCACGACGCTCGCGTGATATGAATTGAAATGGTCATCTTTCATTTTTTTACCTTCTTGTTTTCATTTTACTTTGTTTGTGTATGTATATATATATTTTTCTTTTTTAAATTTCTTTTCTCTTAAGTAATATATATATATTTTCCCTCTAGTACAAAATTATCGACATGGATGTCATAATCGTTCATTTTTTTTAAAGGGCACTCGAAGTTACTAAAGCTTGTAGTTCCTTTGGGAGTTTTAATTATGATATATAGTTTCCACTAGTGCGCACAGTTAGGTGCACGATGCGCATGTTCAAACGCAACGAGTGTCGTTGTCGTGTCGTCTTCTCGTGGCGCTTGTATTATTTTAATCAACGTCCGCTCAATCTTCGAGTCGCTGTGAAATCACACTCTTTAATTCTCTATCGATTTTCTTTGATATATACGTACTATAATCGAATAAAAATCACTAGTTTCTTCATCAAGTGGCTAAAAACTGCCAAGTTTTACGCGAAAAGCTTCTCTGCCGAAGAGTCCTATGCGTGATTCTCTCTTTCACCTTGTTCGAATAACCGCATTAATAACAAAAAAAGTTTTGTAAATCGAACTGTATTCTAGATCTAAATTTAGTACGCTGGTCTGTCTAGCGAACCTTTTTTTTTACCTAATCATAATACTAATTAAAATTTACTTAAATGATGCGAATCTAATTAAGATTTGGCTCACTCTTTTAGTAAGTCGGAATTGTAATAAAACAATGTCACGCGTCAATCATGGTAAAGCTTTAATATTAGTAACGTTTTAATACCATTACTGTCTTATTTACTAGTAAAGTTTTTAGTCCAATATCACTCTAGCATTTATTTACATGAACATAGGATAAAAATATAACATAACTAAGCGCAACACCAATATATAACGATTTTAAATTAAAAAACCAAGTTTATACTTGAAATAGCAATTCAGGATTTCAATTTTTCAGCAATAAAACCCTTTTATTTAACACGATATCTGTTTTAATGACAGTTAAAGAGTTAAGGTTTTTCAAAGACTAGTCATTTTTTAATTTTTGAAAATAACATTCTTGCATAGTATAATAATAAAAATTAGTTCCAATATTCGTACATTACTTTCAGAGCATTGAAAATAAAAGTAAGGTATTTTATTAAACTTTAGTGATACATATTTACATTAGCTTACAATTTTTACTTACTAATTAAAGTAAAAGACCGACGTGGTTGGACAGTGCTAGTGAGTAACCAGCTATAGTGTCTGGACGCATTTGACCAATCACCGTCTAGGAAAGTGTTCAGACACTGGAGTAATCACTAGTACCGCGTATTTACGTGTGCAATCACTAGGTCTTTCACATTAGCTTACTTTTTAAAATCAAACCAAATTATAATTAGAGAATAGATCATTAGTACACAAATCGTTAGTTCTACTTTTTCAATTATCAATTTCTAGATAGATCCAGTAAAGACCGATGCTGATAATTTATCTTAGAATCAATCGCCCAATCAGCGATCCTAGATTAAAAATTCCACAGATCACGAATGACCGCAGACAGACCAGCTTACGTTAACAAAGTCTTATCCAGAACGCAATCCAGCCTGCAGTGAAGGAAAACAACCATCGGCTCGGCTCTTCGTCAACTACACACGAGCACACTAAAGTGAAGTGAAACTTAACGAGCCACGATGACACGAAACCAAGTAGTACCACGACAAATTAAAAAA
>UELU01138863.1:70343-111180 GCA_900490025.1 Megastigmus dorsalis
AAAAAAAAAAAAAAAAAAAAAAACAGATCATCGAACTCGCCGATGAGCCGTCGAGGATGTCGGTGCGGTAGTACCAAGTAAATGATGATGTCGCCTAGATCCAGCTACGTCGATGAGTCCTAAAGCACGTGGGGCACGCTACAGCCACTTGTTTCGCACTACGCTGGAGAACCTGCGTCCCCACATAAGGTTGTATCATACTATCGTCCCTTGGATGTGCTGGGGATCCTGCGTGGCGCCTTGGAGCTGGCCCGAGGACGCCTGGGACTGGGGTCCGGGACAGGAGGGCGGCGGATCGTACAGGCCGCCCATCGAGCCGCCGAGGCCCGAGCCAAGGACCGAGGGCGACAGCCCGGCCCCTAACACGGGCATCGACGGTAGACCGACGTCCAGGATGCCTGTGTTGCTGGCTGAGCTTGCTGAGCCGCCCTCCTCAGGCGGTGTCACCTCCAACCCGATAGATCCGTTCAACGCTATCTTGATGGGATTGTGGTTAGAGGGATGCGACAGGGCGCCCAGACCGATGTCCTCCAGGCTGCTCTTGCGCCTCGCCGGGATGCTCAAGCCCTGTCTGCAAGGTTCAAGGGCACAGGGAAAGAATGATCGTTAGATGGTTGCTTTATTTTGCTGGTGGTAATGTTAGTTGCACAAGATAGAGGTGCTGATACAGTAGCGGATTTGTCGATGTTATTTTGTGGATGTAGGAAGAATTATGTGCTTACACATTCCTTTATTATGTATAGATTATATTACGTCATTTTAAAAGTAGATGCCCTTTAAGCTTTTGCATGCGTTCATAAACAAATTTTAGTTTCACGGTACATTTATCTTTACGGCAATCACAAGTTATTTTGAGAAATTTTCGTTAATCTGCAAGCATAAGATATGAAGAGTGGTGTATTAAAAGTTTCATGAATTACAGTGCTATGTAGTATTTACTTTTTTCAGTGTACCAAAGAATTTAGCGATAATTAGCTAAGCTAGTCGAATAACTGTTTAAATAATAGTGCCTGATTATGTGTTAGTAAATTACTTTACGTAAGTAATACAAAAAAAGAAAATCAAGAGATTTATTTGATACAATTTGTAATTAGCTTTAGTCAAACCAACTTTAGTTAAACCAAACTTAAAATATGAATTAGTTTTTTAAAATCTCATCTTATTCTGAAAAACTGTGAGGTTTATGAGAAAAATAGAAGAAAAAAAAACATCACGACGATAATAACGCTTCAATAGAACTTTTAAGATTGTTGAAATCAGAGATTTTCACATTGACAAGAAAGACGTAGCTGACTACATATAGTATCAAGAAGCCAATCATTCCGACGTAATATTATGCGTTGTCAATGCAACTGCCTAACCTAATCAGAAAATTATCAGAGATACTCCATCATCGCACATCGCAGTTGTCCGTGGGAATATAGATATTTCGCTTTTTTTTGTTCAAAAATTGAACCTTGATGAATTTTTTCTAGTATAAAATAAATAGGTCAATAAACAAACAACTATCAAATGATGGTTAACAGAAAAACCATCCTTGTAGAAATTTCATCTTTAAACAGATTTTGATAATTATGTTTTTCTCATTTTTCGAAATATGTGTAGGTTTCATAAAACTCGTGGACGTTTAATAAAAAAATACGTATTGTCAACTAGTATGAGATGTAGTTTCTACCGGGATCGATTTTAAGGAGATTTACAAACAATTTTGAATATGTACAAAAATAAAGTAGTACTAAATATCTACAGAAATTTCGAATAAAACTGTTATAACAACAACTTTATCTTGCATCATTTCCTTAAATTATGCTTTATTTAAAACCAAGAAAATCTCATTTAAAGAGGTTCTATAGTTACTACGTTAGTCAAAACGCGAAAAAGAGAGTGACAGAGAGAGAAAGAGAGAGAGAGAGAGTGCGGCCACTGCTCTAATTCCATACAGTTTAAAATTGCCATTACTCAGAAAATTGAGGATGAAACTGTGCACAAAAAAATTTATCAATATTCTTGAATCTATGTGTAAACATGTAGCATTATTTAAACAACTTCGAAGTACCGTTAGCAGGGTTTCAAAAAATGTAAAACAATATTGCCCATATTTATGTTTTTCTTTTGACAAATATCTATTACGAATTTTTGAAAATTGAAACATTTCATGTTTAGATTTATTCATTAGATATTAACGTAGATTGACAAAGTTTGAAATGATAATTTACAACTGCACTTGGTCTGGACGCTTTCTATGTACAAAATACCATATTTTCTTTACCGTTTCTTCCATTCACTATAGAACCTCCTTAAACGACCATAATTTATTTCCTCGAATTTCTTCTTGACTATAAATAGTTACTTTTTATAAAAATCCGCAGACATTACAAAACCACCAGCTTTCTCACACGCTCGTTTCAAAAACTCAATTAAAAACAAAAAAAAAAAAAAAATCAACGAGAAAGTAAAGAGCAGCACCCACCTGAGGGAATTGCTACGCCTGAGCAGTATGTCGTCGACGACGCGCAGCGAGTTCGAACGGCCGCGCAGGCTGCCCGCGACAGTCGGACTGTCGGGCAGCGAGAGCGAGTTCGACTTGGTGGTGCTGAGCGGCGGCGCCCTGGCGATGCCGATGCCTGAGCCGCGCCGACTTCCCGGACCGCCGCCGCCCTGGATGACACCGCCCGCCGACGAGACGGCGGCGTTCATCTGCGCCACCAGCTGCGCCGAGCAGAAGCTGATGTTGCTCTTGCGCCTCGAGTTGTGGCGCTCGAAGGTCTTCTGGGCGGAGAAGGGCGACGGGCGCACCAGATACACGATGTCGCCCTCCTCGAGCTTCAGATCGCAGGAGGGATTGATGATGACGTAGGACAGGCTGTTGCGCTTCTCCGAGACGTCGTCGTAGTCGGCGACCGGCAGATTCAGCGACTCCATCCGCGAGCGCACGAGATTGGCTATCTCGGCGCGCTCGATCTGCTGGGCGTGATTGTCGCGCGCCTCGTCGCCCAGGCTCACCGAGTACTGCGGGTTGCGCGCGAGAGAAGCACATGGAGAGAGAGAGAGAGAGAGACAGGAGACAGAACGATTAGTTTGGCTTGGGGTTTCGGAGATGTGCGGGGCTGGTGGTGGACGTGGGAGGGAGCGATGCACTGCGAGTGGATCATTCGGAAATGGCATATGTACGTTTATTTATTGCTGAAGCTGCTGCGGCTCGGCTTTTGCTGAGATTTGTGTTTCAACTTGGCTTGTTTAGCTGTATGCTTTTGAGGTTTGAGTATTTTAGACGTCAAGAGGATATTGAGGCACTGAAGAGTTTATTAAAGATGTGAAAAAATTAAGGTACTAGGATTTTAAATTAGTGTCCGTTTAGAGTTTTATATTCACCTTTTCACCCACTTCATTTTTTAGACTAAATACATAAAAGACAAAAAATTGGTACAGATATAAGGTACAATAATAAGAACTTAAAGGACTTATGTGGTAGTAAGTAGAAGAAGTCGAGTACGGTAAGACCGTAAAATAAAAGCTTTCATTACTCAAAAATCTATTAAATAACTTCAGCCGGTTAAAATTTATCCTCTTGAAATGAAAAATACTGCATAATATCAAGAATAAATACTTTGTGATTATTATTTGTGTTTCTTTTGTTAATCTAATAATTTCAAATATTATTGCTTGTGCGGGAAATAATTTGAATAATATATTTGCTAAGAGTGAGAAAAATAATTTATTTTATAAAGATGTAGGCATTTTTAATAGTATAACTGTATATTACTTGTTTCCTAATAATATTGGTATAATGGTGTGAATAAAATGTTTGGATGTTCTAGGTCATTGCAAAGATTTACATTTCAAAAATAATGAATCTGATTTGTGATAATTTTATGATTATATTAAAGTATGTAAACATTATTTTCCGAATGTCTTCTACAGTAAATCCTTCCCTTTAAGTAATAATAAAGCATGTATTTTATGCAGCAAAAATCGTGCGTGACTCGGTAGATCGTCGTTTATTTACTCATGTCATGTTCGACAATTCGTATTTAAAACTGTGCAGACACGTCTATTACACCTAATCAGACTATTACGATTGATTTCTCGTACTAGATTGTTACGTGATTTTACAGATATTAGCTACATATGTATCACTGACTAATACTTATTGAAAGACACACAATATTGATAAAAACATAAATATATATATTTACGAAGGATAAAGTGAGAAAACAACACAAATACTTAATACACTATAGCGTGCAAAAATTTTTAGCAATTGGTTTTTAAATTGTTTTACTTATATAAAGTTTATTATATTCTTTTATGATACTACTTATATTAATTGAATTAAAGGACAATTTTCCATAGAATTAAAAATACATATAAAGTTTCAAACTATTTTATTAAAATTAAATTCTTTCAAAATATTGACTATTAACATACATAAAAAAAAATTGTTTACAAAAAAAAACGAAACCATAGTTACAAATACTGTGCTAACGTCAAATAAAATAGAAGAGTAACATTGTTCTTTCAATAAAATAGTAGTGTAAAAATTGCGAAATGTTTTTGTCTATTAAAACGTTTACATATCGGTCGAAACTTTAGTTTAGTTATTACATGTCAACAACAACATAAAAATTTTCCAGCTCTAGTGTACTAAAGTGTAAACGTACAACTTTCAATCAAATAGTGTGCTGACAATTAAGTATACTTTTTTAAACTAAATGCGCCAAATTCAATTTACGTGCCGTCGCGTATGCAAAATGCCCGATTCTTTCATTTTGAGCGGACAATGCAATGTGGAAAAAAATCGAGTATCGCGTGCATGTAGCTTGAAAAAAATTGTATACGCAACATATGCACAAGGTGATTCTCATATGAGGTTCGCCTGGTCTGCGCACTGATTATACGCCACGTACTATGTATTATTTTTTTTCTAAATTATTTTTTGTACGTCAAAAGTAAGTTAATTCGCTATAAACTGAATCTATGTATCGTAACAAAATGACTACGTTAGCTCTATTACTATAAATTTCATCTTTATCTAATTACTATAATTTATGCTCTTTGAAACTCGCGAAAACAAATAAATAAGTGCCAGATGCAAATCGGACGTTCTTACAAAGAGACGGTGAAAAAAAGAAAGAACTTGTGAAAGAGCCATCCGAGCAGTCACGGCTGCCTTCATTCTTTTTTCCCCCAGTCGAAATCAATGCCTTTCCACTCGATTCCTCCGAGTCACGCTCGAGGAGGAGCAAACCTGGAAGCGAACTTCCTGCCTTGGCGAAATGATCAGTCTGCCTTACTGACACCGAGTGAGAGAGAGAGAGACAGAAAGAGAGAGAGGGAGAGAACGGAAAAAGAGCGAGCGAGAATCACAGAGAGACAGAGAATGACATCTACGTGTATAATACATATATAAAGATATATGTATATATATATATAACTACGTATACACACGCACGCACGTGAAAAAAGATTTTCCTTTTTCGGGCTCATGCACGAAACCTTCTATACGCCCGCTTCGTTTGTCGGCTCTGCTATATACAATTTTTTTGTCCTCCCCATCCTTTTCGCTCTCTTTTTTTTCGGTCGTAGTCGCAGGCCGTAGACGTCGTCGTAAAAGCGCGCGGGGCGCTCCACGTCATTTTGCCCGTTTACGCATGCGGCGGTGCGCCAGTGTCGAATAAAGAGACAAAAGAGCGAACAAAACGAAAAAAGAGAAAGAAAGAATGAGAGGGAGGGAGAGAGAGAGAGAGAAAGAGATAAAGAGGTAGACAGAGAAGGAGAGAAGGAGGGGATCGAGTTGTACTCAAAATTGAAAGAGAGACACAGATAGAGAGAGAGATAAAGGGGAAAGGCAATTGGAAAATGTGTTGGAAAATAGTAGAAGAAAATAGTAGCATGGATAGAAAAAAATTGTTTTTTCTAAACTGTGCGTATGCTAAATTAGCGATAGTTTCCAATCAGATAATTTTTAATCGTCAAGGACAAGTTTCAATGCCTAACGATTTCAGTTGAAATTATTTTGTTCACTGCAGAAGTAAAAATGTTTCCTTTACAAATATTCAAAAATTGTCTTTTTTTTATAAATCTATGACAACCTTTTTTTTTAAATATTTTTTGAGATTATTTAATGACAATCAGTTTACATCAACGAATGAACTAAAATTTATTATGAAATTGGACAGATAAAAAAATGGGTAAAATATATTCAAACTATTAATATTTTTGCACCGAATGTAATACTTCAGGCGGCATTTAAAGGCAAAAAAACTCGACAATTAAATTGAAGCACCAAAGCATATTTCATTGTAGTGGAGGGGGTCATTAAACGTCCATTTTGTGTCTTGTCTATAATAGTTCGGTAGTCGTAAACGCGATATCTCCATCTGATTCAATAATTTCGTATACGCGTTTTGGTTTACGAGTACGACACCATTATACCAGTGCCTTTATGGCTTTGCGGCTGTCATTAATTTACCTCCCAATATTTTTCTTTTTTTTCTCAAAAGCTGTATTTATGGTTGGTCCATTGATGCGCTATAAAAGAAATGGACTGTATCAGAATCGAGAGTCCGCAATTATGACGACGTAAATTTCTATAAATATCATTATTTCTTTTAGAATAATAATATAAATTTTATTCAACATTATTTTAAATTTTGGTAGTTAGCCAGCTCAGGTAATAGGATACAATAGATAGTATTAAATAATATTTATGTAAAATGAATAATGTTGACGATTTTATATAAGCAAGCTAAAATGATATGTTATACAAATTAAAGCTTCATTACTATACTTGTGGGTCTGAGTTCGTTTCTACTTAATTCGTTTTCCATGCATTACGATGTATAACGAATGCGTTTAATGTTGTTAATAATTACTTTGCATTTTTAAGGAATGCGGTTTTAAGCTGCAATTTAAAGCTTTAGATATGCTCAATGTAAGCTCTCAAACGTAATTATAATCTATTTAATTAATGTAATAAAATTAAGCGACTTATATAAAAAAATTTTCGCATAAATGCAAGCTTTACTGCACGTAGCATCATCACGTAAAGCAAAATTCATCAACATTTTATTTTAACCATAATTTTATATTTCTTTACTTTAATCAGATCAGAAATTGCTTTTTAAACAGCGTAGAACATTTATCTATCCTTCAACTCCATAAGTATAGATTGAATTTCTATCAAATTATTATTGTTTTCAACACTGAATAAATAAGGACATCACCAATATTTCGTAATTTCTGATTAATTAAAAAAATATCGATTTGCATTTAATCTAGTTTATAAAAGCACAGGGTATTATAAAGCAATGATATTCAAGAATTAATCATTGTCCAGAACTTTTTTCTATCGGCACTTCTATTTCCGCAAAAAACTGGAAAGAGAGAGAGAGACTAATAAAGAAAGAAAGAGAGAAAGAGAAGGCAAGCGAGTAACATACAGTTGGTGATCCGTGCAAGAACAAGCACATGCAGGCACAAACAAAAACACACGTAAACAACAACATATAACAATAATTATATTCAAGTACAGAGAAAGAGAGTCGATCGCAGCGGGCCACAGAGTAGTAGTTGTGCTGAATGCAAAGACAAAGAGAGACAAAAAAAGGTATGAATATAATATTAAGAAGACTTAGAAATTCTTTCTTTTTCTTTTTTTTTCTTTTTACTTTTTGTTTTTAAATCTTAAGTAAAAAATTTTTAAGTTTTTTTTTTGGTTTTGATTTTTTTTTTCTTTTTTGTATGCACATACATCAACCGTACTCACAGCTGAGGCACCCTTGTCGCGGTTGGTACAATTCGCTAAGCAGGACGCGGCCGCCGAGTGGCGCATCTTGTAAGTGACGCCGACGCCGGCGTCGCTCTCCGCGTCCGAGTCGCCCTGTCGAAAAGAAAAACCAAAACAAGCACAGCTCTACACTTACTGCTGGTTTGTTTTTTGATCTTTGCTTCGTTTATTCGCTATCCTCGTCCCCTGTACGCTTTTCTTTTAATCTCTGTGTGTTATGTCTTTTGCTATATAGTGGGGTGCTTTAGAATTTTCTTTTTTTGTACATGCGGAATCATCGCCTTGCGTCCTGTTGTCATCGAGGTCACTCTGCTCTCTGCGTTGTTGCTTTTTTTTTTTGTTTCATACTTTGTAAGCTAGTTCATTCTTTTGTGTTGGGGTTGTATGTCGTGTTGCTTGGATGAATTTGGATCAATATGGGGACTTTTAGAAACTATTATATATTTTCGTTTTGATATAGTTGTAAGTATAAATGTAATTTCTAACACGATGCAAGGACGAGCAAATGATTATTTTATAGTAAAGTAAAAGTGGAGAACAAGACTCGCAGCAAGATGCGTGCTTCTGTTATACTTAGCTTATCACTCGTTTGTAATAGTTTTGTCATTGATTTAATCGGGGATCCCATAAACGTATATTCTTTTAATTATTATTAATTGAACAGGATTCCATGTGTACAATATTATTAATATTATGTTTTCGCGTAAAATAGTTACTACATATATATGGATGCGAATAATTTCAATATGAATTAAATTTTGATTAGGTCTACCAATTTAGCATTAAATTCAGAAATGCTATCATACATGTAATTACAGCATATGATAAACTTCTCAGTAGTATTCAGTTAGATCTTAGTGTATATCGAATTTTCACAATCATCTTCGGCTTGCTGACTTTTATAAAAATTAAACACATTATTAATGTAATGCTAGATAAAAAAAAACTGAACAAATACAATGCGCGATACAAAAAATTAATAAAAATATTGTTTACACATTAAGCATAAATTACTTGCCAAAATATATAAACCGACAGAAACGGTCTATTTCAAATAAGCGATTAGCCTTGCACATATTATCGTTCTCCTAGGAAATAAACAAGTAACAAGACGTATTCGTTCGTTCATTCATGTACATGTATAATATAAAGTAGTTCGTGTAATGAAGTAGGTATAATCGTTCGACAGTAAAATGTGAAAGAATATATCTATAGTAAGAGAGGGGTATATAGAGAGAGAGATGGAGAGAGAGAGAGAGATATAGAGAGAGGGAGAGAAAGAGAGAGAGAGAGAGCGTGAGAGAAAGAAATTGAGATCGAGAGACCACAACCATGCGCTACTCACACAGCCGACGGTCATTCAAAGGATTCTCTGAGAGCTCGCCCCGTTCAAACGCATTAGAGTCACAGGGGGTCAGACTTGATTTTTCCAACATGTACGTGTATATCCGTGTGTTTGTTTCTGTGTGTATGTGCAGTGGTCTGCGCCACACGTGAGTACGTGGTTCGTATATATATATGTATAAGGTCAGAGTTTGCGTGTGTGACTGTGGAGAGAGTGGGCAGTTCGTCTAAAGCGCTTTAGTTCTGACACATAGGACGGTTGGACACTTACGTGCGAGGTGTCGACTATCGACGTGTCCTGCGTCCTGTAAATACCGATAGGGATTTCGCAGGTCGTCGAGCACAACTTCTGGTACAGTCGACCGTAAGTCCTTATCCACATATCCTCCTTCGTTATCTTCATCTGTAACAGACGACACGCAACCAGCTTTAGAAAATAATTCTTCCGCGACTTTTGAAAATAATTCTCCTGCACTATTTTGTTGGTTTAGCACCTTTTTTAATCACGCTTTTTCATTTATTATCTACTTTTTGTTTTTTTTTGAAATCTTTATATACCTTATTAAAACTCATGTATGGCCATGCTTTATTTATTTAATTAATATAATTATTTGTTGAGAAGAAAAAAAAATAAGGGAATTGGTAAAAATACTAACCGAGGTCAGAAATCCGGAACCCGGCGCCTGATCAACGCCCAGGAGCAGTCTCACGAAGGTTATCACATAGTCCTTGACGAAGGCTTGGTAGAGCAGCGTGTCCAGCATCGAGGCGCTGAATACGCTGCCGGCGGCAAAGGGCAGCCGAAACATATACGATATGTGCGAGCCCCTTTCCTTCTCTCTCTACAGAAGTCAGAGCCAGTACAGAAAGAACAAAAAAAGCCCAAAACTTTTAGCCCCTTTTATTCCGGGAGGAAACTTTCTTTTTTTTTTATCTGGGTCTCTACTATCATATTCACGGGATTTTTCAGGTATACACGTCACATGTGTATACATTAGGGGCGATTCCGTGTTCGATCCACAGGAGTTTTGCGAGTTAGGGGGAGAAAAAGTGTGTTTTATTATTTTCGGATGCTGGCCTCAGGCTGTGTTCGAGAGATAATAAAAGAACTTTGGCTTTACCACTCGCTCGTTACACGGAATCGCCCATATATATATGCATGCGTGTATTTTCACAATTATTTAGTTTCACAACCTAAGACGATCAAGCACATGCTATGGGCCCACCGGTACATTTCGCCAAGTTAACAATCTTTTCTTTTCTTTTCAAAGCATTTAATTATAACTTTCTTTATTGATTTACTTTCTAAAACAGCCAGTTCAATAGCTAAGGCAAAATGTCAGCGATGATCATTGTATGCATTCTAATGCAAGATCAGCTTTTTTTTTAGAAAAGTTAATCGAGGCTTCCTTTCGCAGTAATGCCAAGCCTCCTCTAAAAGGCCTACAAATATGCTCATGCTTCTAAAGCACTACCTATGTATTTTAAGCCTTATACATTGAAAAAAGAAAGATATAGATATCTATCTAAAATGCAATATTCTGGAATAAACTATAGACTATTCGCAGCTTCTTGCCTAGAATAATGACTAATATATATGTATATATATTCTTTCAGCACACAGGCCAATGAGATGTTCTAGGCATGAACCATAAATATAGATAAATATATAAAAGACCAAATATATTAAAATACATTAATTTATTGATCTAGTAGAAATAGAAAATATTTAGAAATAAACATATTCATAATAAGAAAAATATATTGAGAAAGTGTAAAATTCATTCAAGGATTATAGAATAAGAATAAATTTCTTAGCAGTGCATCGTTTGATTTATTTAGTACTGGACTATTGAAAAATTATTAAAAAATTGTACATATATTTAAAAGACAGTTTCATAACGGGAAAATATGTACAAGTGTAAAAAGTGAATTGATTTATCTTAATAATATTCATGCCTAGGTGTGATAGAAAAATGATTTAGCTAAGTTATTTATCAAGCAACTCATATGAATAATAATCTAAAGGTGCTTTTCGACCACGGTTGACGATCAGATAGCCACGTTCCCATCTTTGCACAGACCTCTCAAAGTAAAAATATTCAAAATCCATCATTCACAATATTTACATTGTTTCATGAAAACAATTGCATTGCTATAAAGGCCGCACATCTGACGTTTGGAATTCTTACTCTGCGCTCGTGTCTCTCATGCAGCAGCACGAGATTTTTTATTCTTTGGTAAAAGCGTTCATTTTGAAAATTCGTACAACTCGTGCGAAAATAAGATTTTCAAAAAAGCCAGCGCGCTCGCGCTTAATTAGATGATCCAATGGCTGCGCTCAGGAGCATAACGTGTCTCGTATATATATATAAGCGTCTGCGCGGCGGGCCACGAGTCCGTCGCACATTTTTCGCGACGATGGCGGCAGACGGCGTCGATGGAGAGAACTCGGACGTTTTACGGCCGCGTAAAAGAAGTTATTCGCAAAGTCGATAAGCGACGGCCAAAGTGCACGGCCGAAGGAGCACTTTAGATAAAGTGGATTTCTATCCTACGTCCTAGCACCGTCAGACCCGTACCGGCCGTACCCCATGCGTGCAGTATATATACGCACAGGATCCCAACCTCCTGCGTGTGTCTCTGCATTTTTATTATTTTTCTTTTCTTTTTCGCCCTTTTTTGCTCACGCGAGAGGAACACAGCCGATTCTTCTGATTACGTATTTTTTTTAGCGAAGAGGGAGCTCGAGTTGCTTGAAAACAGTTTATCCGGGAGGGGAGCTTTTAAGAATTCTTACGTTGGACGAGGTTCAGCGAGTCGATCGGGTTTCTCTTTTCGATCCAAGAATAAATATATTTGAAGCTGAGCTTTTTTAGAGCGTTTCATTAGGACTCTCGCTAGACCGGATTGGCGAACGTTGAGTTTCTGCAGAGATCGAGATCAGTCGAAGTGTGTAAGAAACGTATTTTCAGTGAAGGAATTCATTTTACAATAGCGCCACGACTCAAACTTTTTTAGCATCTTGTAAAATATATTTTAGAATTTTACCGATTACACGGTTATTTTCATTTGTTGATAATAAATTTATTAGGTAAAGATTATATATTAGATTGTTTGATGCATTTTATCTGATGGAACAGTATGAGGATTCATCAGTTTTACGAACTTTTCATGCTTCTATAAAATCTAAAGTAACTTCTTTTAGTGTAAATTCTCCTTCTTCTAGATAATACATACTGTTAAGAAAATCATGTTTAGTCGATACGAATAGAAAATTCATTTTCATGCAAAATCTGTGTTGAATTTTGCTTTTATGTAATATCACGCTCCTTTTTAAAGATATTTATTAATACACAACATGCTCGAAATTGTTACTCCTAAAATTATCATTGCCATACTAGAGTTTTATAAATGAATCGTGCACGTGAGCTATTGGTCTGATCGAAGCTTTATAATCCAGCTCCTTGCAGTAATTGCGAAGATGGGAGTCGCGCTAGCCTAAGGTGATAAATCGATAAATCAATCGGCAAACAATCGTTTGATCCATCGATCCATATAGTCAGTCATATCATCATAATATCAGAGATCAGAGTGAGTGATGTCATGTTACCGGGGAGCCCAGCGAAGGCTCAGCGGGGTAGTTGTCACCGGAAGTAGTACTGAGGAGTACCTTTTCCATTTTGCTGAGGTGTAGGGCATACTTGTCGTGCGCGCGGAACTGCATAAAACGCATATTGCTCGACTGCGACAGTTCCGTGATGCTCTTTATGCTGGGAAAGAATCTGTCGATTGAACATTTTTAAAACAAAACGATTAGCTTAGTCTCGTTCTAAGGCGTGAACTAGCTTTGGTGAGTTTGCTGGAATTGTTGTTGTAGCTTGTTTCGTGTAGTGTTCTGTTTGTCTATTTGCGTTATTAAAAAGGAATACATTTTTTTTCAATCGATATATTTGAAAACAATTTATATTTTTTTTTTATTAAACAACCGATATTTTTTTATATGCTATTCATAGACATAAAATTAAAAAAATATATATAAATTGCTGCAGTATTTTCGTACAATGTGTATGATAAGCTTCATCATTGGTTTCGTATATTTTTGTCGGAAATAAAATTGTATTAGTTCACTTCATATTTATGTTAATCAATTTAGTTGAATTCTTGATGATGACCCTGAGCTTCATTCAAGATTTCAAATTTAATAATCAAAGTCTAAGCATCATCTAAATCTAATAAATATTTTGTTCATAAGTATCATGCGTATGTAAAAAGAAGTTGGGGATTCGTGTAGATTTTGTGGTGAGTGATTTACAGAGGTGCAGAGGTAGGCAAGTCGGTCGAATATGCTCACTTAAACATGGTTTGCACGGCGACGATGGTATTGCAGTCCGCCAGGGTGTCCTCCTCGGCGGAGTTGCTCAGTTCTTTATTGACGACGACGAC
The DNA here is from genome assembly GCA_900490025.1 of Megastigmus dorsalis. Taxonomy (NCBI): domain Eukaryota; kingdom Metazoa; phylum Arthropoda; class Insecta; order Hymenoptera; family Megastigmidae; genus Megastigmus; species Megastigmus dorsalis. The sequence goes on from UELU01138863.1 coordinate 83,923, forward strand.
GTTCTCCGCTAACGTAATGCCGGCACGTAACAGGTCGTCGAGGCAATCTATCGAGCCCAGCATCCAGTAAACGAGAGGGAAATACGAGATCGCGTCCAGAAAGGCAATTTCTGGCCTTCTCTCCAGCAGCAGAATTATGGGGTTCAGAGAGGTTTTCGATCTAAAGAGACACACACACACAGATAGAGAGAACAGATTTTAGCGCGTCAATGTCTTATACCCACTTAAAGTATCGGATTACGCGTCAATTTTCGCGAAAACTATTTCTCAATCGTTTTTGTTCTATATTTTAACCTTATCGTAGATACTCTGTCAATTCTTTGCTGGGATGCAATTAGTAAACATTGCATTTACTATAATGAAGGTGCAGGTATAATTTCAAGTCCGCAACATTAATTTAGCGTTAACAGTTTTGGATATCTGCACTAATTTTCTTCATTCAGCGCGTGCATCGATATTGTGATGTTTAAACATTTATGCTCGCACGATGAAATTTTTGAAGCGCTAAAAAATAATTTCACGTTTAACATAATTTCCGCTAAATATATTCGTTCGAAAATCAACTTTAATTCAATTACGAAACTAAAGTGTGTGTATATATAGGTATCCCATGTAAAATGGCTCGTAAGGAAGAGTTGCAGCGTATGGCAGGAATCGATACGTGGCCGCGAGCGTTTGATCGAATTTAAAATTTGCGTCCAAGCCGAGCGTGTAGTGGAGAGCTGTGGGGTCGCATGCTAACCCACACACACGCACACACGTACACAGCTGGAACCTACCTAAAGTGCGCTCTCAACGGTATGATAAAATTATAAATGCCATTACTGGCGTAGTCCGCAGCCAGTATGATCGTTTTATTCTGCCAATTGTATTCCTTTGCGTTTCTGTAGCTGCAGTGCTCGCAGACCTGAAACAAAAGGGGTTGGGTTATAAGCGCAAAGTAGGCCGAAGAGTTGCCAGCTCTCTCTCTCTCTCTCTCTCTCTCTCTCTCCTGCGCGCCAGCCGACTACACGATGACGGTAAGGAGGAGGAGGAGGTGGAGGAGAAAAGACGCGAACTCGAGAGATGAAAGACGGGGGATGTAGGGTAGAGTGGAAATCTCGTTAAACCACTGGATGGCTGTGGCGTTGTGACGAGAGAGAGAGAGAGAGAGCGAGAGAGAGAGAGAGAGAAGGCGAGCAACCGAGATAAAGAGAGACGGAGGATGAAAAAAGGAGAAATTGAAGGAGCAATGTATATACGGCTACCTGAGCGAGTTGAAGGCAGCAAAGCGGCTTCTTTTCTTTGAGCAAGTAGCAGAGAGTCGGCGAAACACCGATGAACGGCGAAACCGGCGGGAATCCCTTGACGATCCTGCAACATCATTTGAATGCGTCAGTGCCTCATCTCCTACTTTGGCTTCCTTTGTGGGTGTATATAACCCTGACAGCGGCGCCCAGTTGCGAGCGCCCCTGTGTGTCATCGATATACGCCGGTAATAGACTCTGCTCTTTGAACTTTTTCGAACGAGATATACTTTCTTTAAGTAGCAAAGCGATGATTGCATTTTTCGCTTGCAAGCATGAAAGAGTCAACTTTCTTTGTTGTACAAATTGCGTATGTGACTTAGATATCGATACTTGCTTGAAACTATGAGTAACCATTCGATAACTTACTGATCGTATAGACATAGCAGATAGTAACAAGAAGGTAATATAATTGTTTAATTAAATTCGGGTAGTTTTTGATACAGAAGTTTTACACAGGAACAAAAAACAGCTGATAAACTGAGACAATTATTATTAGAATTAATTAATCAATATTTAGTAATTAAATTAGTTGAAATAAAATCAATTTTTCTTCACTGAATGTATGTACATCTCTTAAAGGGACCATTTCAATCCAAAAAATTAATAGAGCACGAGTCGAGCTGTATGTTACCAGCATATACCTGCGTTGTCGAATAAGGAAGTTTCATAAGTACTTATTTAACAACAGTATTAGTCGTAGAAAATTAGTTTTGCGATTATCTTGTTTTTATCGGTTTGACGCGCAACTTGAATAATTTTGTCCGTGAATGTTAAAACCGAGCTCATAAAAGTTAGTGTAACGAAGTTGGATAGAAGCATGCAGCTATACGAGTGTTACAAAAGCCAAAAGTCATTTGGGTTTTGATTCTGTGAGAACATGAATATTGTTCGAAACTTTAAGAATAATAGAAAATTTTATAGAACCATTGGATCCCGTGAGTAGTGATCTTTGATAAAAAATTGCTTCATTGTAATTGTGCACGTGATGTAATATTCGTTTTAACATATTTTATCTTTTCATTCGATGTTTAATTCCATATTCTAATTCTATGGGCTCGTTATCAGATTTCCAAGCCTTGCATTACTTGAATTTCGCTTAACCGTTACTGTATTCGTCATTTAATTCATTATGTTTATTTAATCAAAAAATATTTGCAACTATCATTGAATTTTCGATAAATTATCAAGTAATAAATAAATGTGTCAGAAATAAAATTATTGCAATTGTATACATATGTTCATATTTCAAGTAATATTTTTAATCACAGAATCGTTGTATTAGAAAATTCATTTAATGATTTATTAAATTTTTTTATATATATTCAATCCAAAATATTAAGTATATGTTCATATAATTCTACCATAGAAAAAACATAAAACGTATATTTCTAATTGAACAGAGAAAATATAGTTGTGTTTGAATGTATAAATTGAATTATAGCATCCTCCAAACCAAACGAAAATCTTGCTTCTTGAACACGTCAGTAGTATATAATCTTACTTACATCACGCATTCCCCTAATATACTCGTTCAAAATTTCCGACTTCTCGCTTTCTCATTTTCCCGCGCATCCTGAATTCGGCAGCCCCTCTCGAAAATACTCAATCTATAGTCACATGTACACTTGCACACGTAGTGAACCTCGGTGCTCTATGCGTTGGTCTGGCGATGGGCTGGCCTCGGCCCTACTTCACCTATCTTTACGAGAGAATCGGCTCGGCGACGTTCCCGTATCGCGACGAGGCGTGGATCGAGTCGGCGATCAACATCGGCGCAAGCCTCGGCAGCCTCGCCTCGATTTTCATCACCGACATTTACGGCAGGCGGATTTCCTTCGCCCTATCGGCCGGCATCCTCCTCGTCTTCTGGATTTTCTTGGCCAGTTCGGGCATCGATAAAACGGTAAGCCGGCACCGACTGTTTTTCCCAGCTCGCTCCCCCTCCCCCTTTCTCACTTCTTCGCGCCCTGAGGCTATCAATCAAATATTTTCGCTATCAGTTGATAATTTCCGCAGCGAGCGTGGCGGGTCTCGGCATCGGCGTCTTCACCGTCACCACCGTACTCTACGTCGCCGAGATATCGTTGCCGGAGAATCGCGGCTCCGTAGGTGCCACTGCCATTTTGTTCGGATACTTTGGAGTTTTCGCCATGAACCTCTTTGGATATTTCCTGGACATCACGATACTCTTGAGCCTGATGCCGATACTTCCGATGTTCTTCATGGTGGCCATTTATTTTTGGATGATCGAATCGCCGTTTTATCTGTTTCGGATGGGTATGGTAAGAGATGGTCACAATTTATTGGATTTCAATGATCATCATCACTTTTTTTTTATATTATCTAATCGTTAACAAATCTAATATCCAGGTTTTGAATGCAAAAGTATCCTTGAAGAATCTTCGCGACTGCAAAAGAGTTCTGCAGATCGATGACGAGTATAATTCGATGCTGGCTTTTTTCAACTCCACTTATTGCAAGAAGCCCAGCCAAATCATGATCGAGGCGTTGTGTTCCAAGAGTCTACGCCCAATGGCCTTGGTAGCTTTGCCACTGCTTAGCATGAGCCAAATGCTGGGCGTAATTGCAATCAGCGACTACGCGGAGAGTCTCATAGAGTCCATTTATCCATCGATTGGCAGACTCGTCACCTCCTTCATCGATGTGATATCTACAGTATTATGTTTATTCGCGATCGAACGTTTTGGCCGAAGACCATTGGTTGCCTTCACGATCGTGGGTTCTGGCCTCTGCTGTCTATTTCTCGCTACTTATAATCTGATGGATGAGCGTCAGTGCAGTACACAAATGGTAATATTACACTTTTATCTAATTTTCAAGATTTGATTCGTTTTACGGTTGAAATTGTATTGAAGATGAATATTGAAATACTAATTTTTATAGAACTATAATTTTACTTATGGCAATTACTATAATGCTTGAATTTAATTATTCCTTTTTTAAATTTGAAAAGTTTAAAATATCGGATCAATTTCTTAAACGTATTTAAAATCAAACTGAAAGCCAAAGCTTTAAAAGTCGGGTGTTCGAATAAGATCCAATAAAATTCGAGGGACCCGCATCAGATAAGCGAGAATCACATTTGTCTTCATTGCAGCTGCTGACGGACCATAGGATTCTGCCAGTGTCGGTGCTCTGCCTCTACTACGCGATTTACGCTCTCGGTTTAACACCAGTATTGCCGATAGTGACGGGCGAGATTTTCCCTTGTCGTGCAAAAACCGCGGCCATTGGCATCTTCAGTGGCCTCCTCTACTTCGTCACTTTCTCAGTGCAGCAAGCTTACAAGGCACTGCACAGGTACACAAGCTCATGTCTCGCTTTCGCTTATTTTACAATATTGGGCTCAATTAGTCTGCCCTTCGTCATTGCCCTGATGCCGGAGACGAAGCACAAGAGTTTATTTGAGATTCAGAATGAGCTGGAAAACTTTGTTGTGATAGGTTGATGCAAGATCGCTACGAGAGTATTATTATTCAGAATAGCCATATTTTATGGTACTGCCCTCGTTGTGTAAGTGGCGAGATTTTTAAGATTATACCCAATCTTGATTACGAGACTATGTGTAATTCAATTCCGTTCAGTTCTTAAAGTACGTATTAACAGCCATAGTAAAGATGAACATTCTCTAACTCAATATTTTTAATGTTATAGTTCTGCTAGAGTAATTTTGTGCAAGACTAATAAAATTTATATATAATAAAACCCAAATATCGTAATTGCTTTTATACCAACAGCGCTGAAGTCTCATTTCTAAACGTTAATCGCATAATGTTAGCGGGCGATAGTACACTAATAATATTAGCATAAATAATATACATCTAATAACCATACGATTATATTAAGAGAATAAAAATTAATTTATAATAGATCGCATGCTTTTTTGAAAAAAAAATCTACCTCTTCTAGATTTATAATGCAAGAGCCACAACTAGGTATGTATATATATATGTATATATATATACGTACTAAAAGCTTAAGAGGATAGAGAGAAAGGTGCACAATCGTGAGAATAAAGTACGCACAATACATAAAAAGAGAGTGTGAGAGAGAGAGGAGAGAGAGAAAGAGAGAAAAGTGAAAAATGCGTGAAACTCACCCTTTGAAGCTGCGGGGGGCGAACACAGTCGGCAGCGCGCGACGTGCGGCAAGAGGACGAGAGGTGCACAAAGACGATGCAGATATATAAGGAAGACATCAAAAAAACATCCACGAGTTTTTTTAACGGAGAATGGGGGATGTCGGACAGGCATGGAGGTCGTCGAATGCAACGGCATCAAGTTTGTAGTTTTTTTTTTTTATATTCGCGTATAGACATAAAGTTTTTACTTGGAAGATCATAATATAAAAAAAGGTCGTAAGGAGCATTACATGATATTGATGCAGTAATTTTTATGCATTATTTTTAAATAAAAAAAAACACATTACGTGGAATCGGTTGGACTAGTAAATCTAAGTTTGGATCAGTCTTCTAATACGCTAGAGCTCGGTAATAATCTAAATTTAATAAATGTTATTCAAATCCAGTGACATTATAATTATTCAGTAGCTTGCATGTTACACTTAATCGATTTGCTATATTTTTGTAAGGGACAAAGATTAAATCTACTAATATAAAATACATCTACACTTAGGAAATTAAAATTCGTTATACATTAATAAATAAAAGAAATGACTACTCCAAGTAACATTTATATAATACGATAAGGAAATTTTAAGATTACGTGGTATTATCTGCAAATGGAACAATATTTTCCTACAAATTGTAATAATTAATATAAATGTACATATGCTGGATTTATGAAAATGAAAGCACCGTTGGCAACGATTTCTCTTGCTTGATTGAAGTACAATGAAAAGAAAAAATGATTTCTGAAATATTGTTGTATTTGTAGATAATTCTATGAATAGTTTGCTTTCGTAATAACCTACATTTTTACGATAATAATAACAAAAGAAAAAAACTTCGTTTTGTAGAAAAGTGTTTGCAGAAAGACGACGATGAATTTGCCCGCTATTACAAAAGCAAACTATCTTACGAACCCTAAAGAAGTTCTGAAATGAAAATATGACCAATCTCACTCACAACGTATACACAATATGCTCTCAAATGCAACATCGATAAGTGATACAGAGGTATAAATGTGCTGTATATATATATATATCAATAAAGTGTGCGATAAAATGCGCGTGACTGAGTAATGCAGGTGGGGTGGGATGGTCATTCGGACAGAATCGAATACAACATTGCGCATGCGCGGGGTTTTCCATGTGCACGACGGAGACACGCGCGTCTACCGCGACGATCGTTTAACGGTCAACTCGTAAAATTATAAAAGCTCGGCGAGGCGCGACGCGCCGTATAAATCGACTCTCCCTCTCTCTCTGCGGAATCCCGGGAGGCGACGGCGGCGTCGACTGTGGCGTCGGTCGCGACTTTGAAATTATATCGTCCGAAATGCCAGCGAGAGCATGACGAGCTTTCATGGAGATGCACACGTGTGTATGTAGGTGCAGAATGCGAGAGGGACGGTCGTCATGCAATAGGCGCATATATACGCGATATTACATCAAGTGGCCGCGAGAGTTTCCTGACGACGACGACGACGAATGCGATGATGATCATCACGGCCCGGTATAGTTCCTCCCCTCTCAGCCTATGGGCATCGTCTCCTCGATTGAATGCATATGGATTATGCAAATGCGGATTGGATGCGCCCGCGTGGGTTATATGTATACACGGATATTGCGCTGTTGGTTTGTTGAGATCGGATTTGGTTTGTCGGCCGTTTACAGTATACACGCGAATTTTATGTCTCATTGGTCATTTATGAGGCGATAAGTCGCGGCCTACTGGTTACGATTATATTAATAATAAAATATGTGTGTATTATTAAGGTTTATGATTGGTACCAATTGTTTAAAGTACAGCAGCGGTAGCTGCGTAGTTCGTTTCCGTTATTTTACACGTCCATTGGTGTATCAATATGACCCGCCAATGCATTTTGGAAATCTATGCGCAAGAAATAAATTGCCAATGACCATAAAGTGTACAAGGAAGATTTTCTTATCGCCAATGGGATTTTCTCAGGTGCACAAAACGTAAAGAATGGACGAGACAAGAAGAATATAAAATCTCTATTTTAAACGTTATTCAAAAAGTTCATTGAAAAGAATCTGATTCATAGCTCTTTTTGGATTATTTAAAAAAAAGCACAGTTTATTGAAGCTATGGTCTACTAAAGTTCTTTTGTATCGCGTCGCTTGCATCATATAACTTCAAAGAATGACGTAACGGCAGCTTATGAAAAGAAGGCTGAAAGACGCTGCGCGTCTTCTTCAATTTTCAAGATATGGCCAAAACTTCAAAAGTAAATCGGGAAGAATTTTATGATAAGTAACACTACACTATAACAAAGATTTCATATTCTCTTTAGTGTAAAATGTAAGCAGTACCTTTCATATAAGTATTCTGCGCTTAGTAAGAAGGTTAATGGAGCGGTGTTAATAGTGACGTCGGTGAATTTAAGTACAGCGAAATTCTTTTAAAGTTAACATATTTTCTAAAAGTTATAATCGTTACGAAATGATATAATTTAAAATTCTTGCTTATCTCATAAATTTTAATTGTTATTATTTAAAATAATTAATTTACAATTTTAATGGTATTTTATATGAGTAAATAATTATCAAAATTACTTCACGTATGTCAGCCAAGTCAGCTCGTATGTTATAGAGAAATGTTCTAAAGAGAACCTACCACATCTAAAAGCCACTTTATGGTTTAAAATTTGTAAAAGAAATTTAGCAGTAGGTATACCACAATTTTGATTAGGTTGTCGATTAGTTTCGGTGTTTAATCCATCAAACTGAGAGCGTTATTACTCTAAACCGTCAATACTTGCTTTAACGATCTTAACAGAGTAATTTTAAATTATATTTTTAATAAATTAATGTATCATAAAACATATTACATTTATATAATAAAGCATCGTTCGAATCCAAATCATATCCGAGTAATGATTAATGCTTGGGCATGGATGACCGCAATGAACTGAATCGAACAGATCGAAGTACCAAATGTGGTAAGACGCAACAGATCACATATGCTGATAGTAGTAAAATGTTGCACACCGATGATATGCATATATACGAGTGTTGGTGTACGTATGGGCATCGGTGACGACGTATACACATGTACGAATATATATCTGGATCAGCGTGTGGGCCATTCAACAAATGCACTCTACTCACGCTATTTTTTCGCTGGGCGATCGCCAAGGCACGTCGTCGTCCATCTCGTCCTCGGATTCGTCGCCTTCGTGATCCAGAGACTCCTGGCCGGGCAGGTGTAGCGTCGAACTCGTTAGCATGTCCGGCACCGGCAGAATACTCGGTCTTCGACTCCCTGTGGACAAATTCAATTCGAAAGCCCGATCAAGATTCGCCTTGCATTGGGGCAAATTGCGCTCGATGATTGATGATCGAACACTTTTCCCTCGAATGATTGATTTTCGTCATCATGAATTATGGATGGAAAATATTCGTCCGCCAAATGACTCCTTTTAGTTTCATGAATAATAGATAAGTGCACGCGGGACTTTCACTTACAGTTCACTTTATTTCATTCAATATTTAAATAGCCGAAAATAAATGTATTTCAAGTAGGATGTCGGTTATTTCAAATGTTACTTTATTGATTCTTTTCATTGTAAGTGTTTTAATAAAAAAGTTTATTTAATCGATTAGCATTACAGTTTCATCTTTTATTACAGCTAACATTGCTATAGGTGTATTTTACAGATAAAAAATAGAGCGAATTTGTTCAGGAAGGAAATTTAAAAATGATTTTTTTTTAAATGGATCTCCAGCGATTTTGAGCACAAAAATTAAAAATTAGTTAGTGCATTCTATCTACTTGCAGTTTTCAAATAACTTCCTTTCTTCTAAGACGCATAAATTAGGAAATAAACAACATTATATATGTTCAAGGAGAATATTTCTCATTTGGTAAGATTACATTTCTCACGCGCTCTACTTAATTATGATTCTTACCTTAAATAATTTCTTAAGCACCCTACCTTAATGGACCTTTTTGAAATACACTGGTTATTATTTAAACAAGGCTTTAAAATGTGGTTTATTTTTACTTTTCACGTTAACGTTCTGTTCATTAAATAAAAATATTAGTCGCTGAAGTTGTAAACGCCACTTTCAAAAAGTTACATTTTCATTAAAAAAAAACTCCATTCTTTTATTGGGTAATCAATCTTCCATTATTATCGTAAAAATAAGTTGCTAATGTTGTAAAATCACCAGGCAAACTGCAAATGTTGTGCAATAATCACTGGAGACCCCTTTGAAATTAGGATCTTGCAAGTGAAAGCTCTCGTCATGTCGATAATTGTCTTTTATTCCTACACATAAACTGACTGTTGTTTTCGCGCAAGCCTGTCGCCAAGTGGACAGTCTGGAAAATTAAAAATTTACCACTCGCAGGTGGGCGCGCGAGAGAGACAGAACGTGTTAATGCCGCAATAAGTTTGATAAAGCTGGGACCGAGCTTCGGCTCCCAAGCGAAATGGATTACCTCTCCGTTGAGTGAGAATTTCGGGACTGAGAAGATTAGGATTTGGCTCGAGCGAGCGTGGCACATCGAGGTGATTTCCGGTCATTGGCGTTTGTGGCGACGAACTTCCGTCCTTTAAACACTGCCTCGAGTCGCCTAATCCCCCGGGATCGAGATAAGTTGCTACAGTGTAAACATACGATATTACGTAAGTCCGGGCAAACTTCGCATACTTTGCCTCGTCAATGTCTACGTTCGACTACAATTTTATTGCAAAATAGATACATTATTTTTTACAAGAGACCAGTCTCCTACGAAATGAAGAAAACAATGATAAATAAATGTTAAAATTACTGATGGCTGATACTGGAGAAATATTATTTTTATAGCAATAAAGAGTACTTTAGAGATGAAGAGATGTCTATGCTTATTAGAGAAATGCTCTATTACATTAAAAGATAAAGATATGACCAATAAAAAATTATCTTCAATAAATTCACTGGTAATAAATAATTAATAAAAAAATTTATATATTTTCTGTGAAAAATTTGTTGAATTTGATAATTTTTTATGGACTTTTTTCTATGCCTTAATATTTAATTTACTTTTTATTAATAAAATAATAATTTAATAATAACACGTCATATTTCTACAAAATTAGAATATAAATAATACGTCGTGATAAGGAACAAAAGAAGAATGATAAAATTAGAGGTTTTGGTAAATTCAGTTCAATAGATTAGAATGAGTATAAAATATCTTGCAGTGGGAAAATATGTAAATATATGCATAAGTAGATTCTGTAAAGAAAATGCCGTGTGTAAGTTAGCTATGTTGCGACTGATTGCAATATTCGTGTGGTTTAAGTGTTTGTGAAAAGAATATTTCATGTAAATTTGTCGGTGTGCTTTTAATTCCAAGCGGAGCAGCTAAAAATCTCTGTAATCTGGCGGATTTTCCATTTCCTGATTTAAAGACATTTTATACGCAAATAAAAGCGGTAGGCTTTTATCTAATTTTTTTCAAGCTATCTTAATAAACGCGTTATATTCAGAATTAGTTTTCTTTGTACATATTAAATACATACGACTATATCTTAATTTTCTTACAATATTTACACATATTACATGGTCGTCAATTACATGCTAATTAACCAACCAGAACATTATTAAAAGCTTCGCTACAAAACTCGTACCTAATATACATTGTTCTAGTGTCAATAAGTTTACACGAGAATTTCCAATACTGTGCTTTTCAATAAGGACAATAATGCTGTAAATGTAACACTAGAAGTCGTGCTTGTTAATCAAGTGAATTAACATCATCAGTGTATATTACAAATTAACAAGAAAACTAATCCTGAGCGATTACCTCGTGATCCACCTTTATAGCTTTTAGTATATATTCCGCGGCTTGTATTGATCATTTCTCGGGTGATAACGGTTATAGAAACAATTTGAAAATCCACATTGAAAAAGGTTCTATCAAAATTTAATAACTGCTTTTTAAATACGCCCTCTAAAAAGGGGTAATAAACGGGAGGGTATGAAGCGTGCGTGCATAATAAACTGCGCGAAGCGCATCGCATCTGCATTATATAAAGCAAGTGCATCGGGAACACTGGAGCCTAAGACGTACATAGCGCCGAGACACCCGTTTAAATTCACCCCAGTCGAAGAGCCTATATATATATATTCGTGTGTATGAAAGAGAGTGTGAGAGAGAGAGGGAGATGCAGTTAACTCTGTCTCTCAATATCAGTAAGCGACCCAGAAATTACTCGATGCGCTATTTCATGTGCCGGCTGCTGTTGCTGCTTCTCCAGTTTGCATATGCATTCGCACAGCCGAGCAATATACATATATTCACCCAAGCAACTGTCAGTCATAGTCAGTTATAGTCATTTTGCCAGACTGCTGGATGTCTCCTCTCCTTCTCTTATACCCTCTCGCACACTCTCGGGGGGAGACTCTCAGCGTGTAAATATCGAAATCCACTTCTACACTTAAATGTGTGAGCGGTCGCGAATTGACGAAATCAAGCGGAAATGGAATTGTGATGTTCCGTCGGGTGTGAACGTGACGTTTATTAGCGGAATGTTTCTGGAAATTTATCGAGTTTTCCTTTTTTATCCGCAGAAGGTTCTGAATAATATTTATGGAGTACTGGATGACTGTTTCAATGTGAATAAAATTAAAATCTTTTGTTTCCGAGAGTAATTTTAACGGATTAAAATTTGAGATAAAGAGGAGACTTAAAAATTTTATTCTATAAGATTGCGAACAAAAGTAATTTCGTCCAAGTAAAATTTCTCATATAGTAGAGAATGTTGACATTATGATGTAAACCGTTGCTAGCTGTGACATGTTTGTTGAGAGATAAAAGAAATACAAGTTTGAGAAATATTAAGTTAGGAAAATATTCGTAGGTTGTTGAAATCGAAGAACATGAGTAGCAGAGAAGTCTGTACAAAAGATACTCGAATTGAGGTTGAGCATAAATCAGTAGAAGTACATGCATACAGAGTATGACCGTATTTATTATATAGCTTTACCTTCAGTAGTGTATTGCATAAGTTTCTCTTGAAGCGAAATAGATGAATTTTGTTTAAAATTCATGTGTTTTTGAACTGTAAAAAAATAGCATACAAAAATGACAATTCGACTTTGATTTCTTGAGGATGAAATTTGCGGGAACCTCCTTTCAAATATTAACGGTTGCACCACCGCGTAAGTGAGTAAACATGGGTTAAATTGGGGCAAAGGTAAATAAATCAATCATTTTTTTCTAAATCATGCTTTGTGTTCGGAAATAGGGTTAGCAGATAATATAGTCATAGTTACTTGATTGGTAACCTGTACACTTAGCAGCGGTCACTTTGACGTGGACCACTGAACAGGAGATGAATGGATTTTTTCAATTTATAATCGGTATGGGTAGATGGAATTACACTAACAAGCTGAATAAAGCTAATAAGCTATGTATTTATTTAATGGATCGTGCAAATTTATCTAGCTAATAACATTTAACGGTGATAAGCATATGAAAAAACTTTTAAACGTATACTTTATTTAAAAGCTACGGAATAAAGAAACATAAATTACGTAGAAAATGAGTGAAACGTTCAAATAACGAGGTGAATGATACAGGTTGACAATTAGTTTTGATGCTATATTTGATGTTCAAATTTTTTATTTAAGGGTAATTAGTAATAGTTAGTTATGGTAGTTTTAGATGTTATTATGAACACAATTCGTTGAATTTTATAATTATTTTAACTCATCATTTTATCTAATGAGAATTGACATAAAGGCTCCGAATTAACGTCCATTTCAAGAAAGTTTATGCTGCATATGGTAATTATTCAAAACCCTCAAGCATATCTAATATCAAATATTTATGTCCGAATCATTGACAGAGAAATCAAATTTTAATTATAGAATTTAATTGAAATTAACCAGAAATCCGTCCACAGATTCGATGATGAGCTAAAAGCAAATATTAATGTATCACAATTTAAATGTGCCCCTTTAATAATTGTAAATAATTAAAATAAATGCATGCATTATTGTGATGAATTAAGTAAGGGATGAGAAACAGAAAAAGATAAACTCACGTACCGTTCACCTCGCGATTCCTATAATAACCAAAAGTCGCAAGTATACAATAAAGTACGGTAAAAGTAAGCGTTGAGGGACATGAAATTCATCAAATGAACTATAAAGAATATTTTTTTATATTACCAGCATTTTGATCATATTACAGAAAATGAAAAAGAAAATTTTACATTCTTGAAAGGAACCCTTTCATAAAATATACGAGGACATAAGACCGACGAATGAGGTGTCGGGAAATGTCACATTATGTAAATGTATTAGAATACCATGATATTGCATTATAAGAGAAAGGACCTTTTAGTATTCAATATGCACCGGCACATAATATTTGAACATTGTACCCATTTTAATAACCACTCGATTTAAAATCTGCTTAGCTAATTTTAAAAGTGAATTACAATGATAATTAATCAAAAAGCTGAGAAGCAAAAAATATCTCGTAAGGCCGCAGGATCAATCCAGGATCCCCCAATGAAGGGAAGTACATTATACAATAACGATCGACTCAACAAGAGAATGGGTCAAAATAAGCGATCAATGATGAAAAAAATTCAATGGAGAATGTACAATATAAAAAATGAGAGAGAGAGAGAGAGAGAGAGAGAGAGAGAAAGCTAGAGCAGCAAAGGCAAGCGGTCATGCGACACTCACGGTGGACATCGGATGCGAGTAGTAGGTTGTGGTGTTGGAGTGGTGTGGGCGTGCTAGGGAGGACCTGCAAGATAACCTGAGGGGGTCTGGGGTGGGCCCTTTTGTTGTGAGTAGTACCGGGTGTACCGGGGCAATTAGCGTAGTGGTTGTTGGTTGCGTTGTTGTTGGTTGCGGTAAGTTCGTCGGTAGGAGTCTGCCGATCGTGGGGCACGACGATCGGGCAGGACTCGAGGGTCTCCTGATCACCGTCGTCCGTCGTCGTCGTAATAATGCTCAAGCGGAGCGGCGCATTAGTAGTACCGTTGGCCGGTGCGTTGCTGCAGGTCGTCGCCGTCGTTACCAGGGATGTCGCCGTCGTCAGGGTAGTCGTGGTGCCCGGTGTCGTGCAGCTCGCCGCGTTGCTGCTGGTGATGATGGGTTGGTTCGGGTCTGTCTTGGTCTCGATTATCACTTGGGTCGGCTCGGCTCCGGTCGTCGTCCCGGTTTGGTGATTCGCCACCACGAAAGCCGAGTTCTCCTCCTTCGTGATGCTCATGTAGTAGCACGTGTCGGTCTTTTTCATGATATGTCTGGGACCTGTGTGAGGAGCGTTTGGCTCGAGTTTTTACGCTGTTTGACGAGATTTCACAGTTTTGACGGTACGGGGAAAATCGTTATTTACAGGTTGAGTCTGAACTCGGAAAATTTTTATTGCACAGTGACTGATCTGTACTTCGATGATGCGCTATATAGTGTTATAACAAGAATAATGATTTATTGAATGAAAACTATTTATTATTAATCGAAAATTTGCTTACGTGCCAATGCTTGAGATTATTTAAAATGAAAAAGTAAATTTAAAAAGTTGAAGATTTGATTTTAATCCGCTTTATTATTAGTTTAAAATTGAAATTTCAGCTCAGCTCAAATTGTTTTAATGCTCGCGAAGATGCATCAGCCCGCCGCTAATCGAATAAAATAATCCAATTAAAGAAGTAATTTTTCGATGTAGAAAAGAATTATTAACTACTATTCATGCAAATAGATATTTCATTCTGGAATTCTGCTTTACAGTTCGAATTTAAATTTCAACGTGTTAGCGAAAAGATAAAAATACTTTCTTTTTCTAACGGAGACTTCGAAAAAATCTTTTTCTTGAAAAGACCTGATAAACTAATTATTGAAGATGTACGTTAAAGTATTTTATAATATAATTCAATTAAAAATCGAAATAAAGATTTCAGGAAATTGCATTAATTTTCATTGCCTAGATTCATTGGGAGCTTTCAGATAGATATTTTAAAATATATTCACATTAAAGGAGAACCCCAAAAGTTCCGAAAACAAACATATAAACTTTTTCAGCAGCATATATTGGATCCAAAAACATTTAATAAAAAAAAAAATACCTAATTTAATAGGTGATAAATTTTATGAAATTGTAAATTCCATTTGCCATCATTATCATTCATTATATGCAAGTCATTATATGCAAGTAGGTGATATCGAGTATGGTACTGTCCAATTAAAATTTAGATAAAATTTAAGTTTGGCGAAACTTTTCTCGAACTTGGTTAATGAAACTGTACCAAACAGCAATAATTAAAAATCGAAAGATTAAAAAAAGCCACTTGCTAAACTTATGGCAGCCGAGATGTAGTGACAAAAAATATTTTGACCACGAATACTTTCGTATAAGTTTGATACCTTTACCTTTATGCCACAAAAACTATTGATTTTCTCCTTCGGATGAAAATATTTAATAAATAAAATGATAAATGTAGTATAAACTTTCCAATGAAGTAAAGGTAGGTAGTTATCCGCGAGAATAGTTACAAACCTGGATTTAGTAAAATAGTGTCTTCGTAGAATTCGGGAAGTTCCGCTGGTCTTACCGCTACCAAGGCAACTCCGTACTTTCTGTGACTATGAAACGATGCGTAAGTGAAAGACTTGCCCTCGTACTCGCCGAAAAAGCGCGAGTCTCCGAGGATTATGTGATAGATTTCGTTGCCTGAGCATTTGCCGTATAGTCTATGCCACTCCTCTTGCGACTGTTGACCCTCCCTATACAAACGCGTTAAGACGTGGCAATTCCATTAGTACATATTTAAACATTTGTTTTGTATACCCTATTTTAATAAAGATATTATTAAGTTTATAATTTCAAATATTTAAAAAAGTTTTTCGATTATATTTTAACAATTGAAATTTTGCAAACGTTCATTTAAATTATACAATTAAATATAATTAATTGTAAAATGGCAAATAACGGCTATAGAAGAATATTAGTTTGTTGTCTACTTACTGTCCTCTCGACGTGTGTAACAGTAGGGTAACGAGAGTCGAGGCACCGGGACACGTGCAGTTGTTCGCTAAAAGTGCGTATTTGAACTCGTCCTCGCATACCACGTGCTCGGCGAATTTCACGTGTAGCTTATTCTCCGGCCGGAAGATTTGCACGTACTGCGGTACATTCGGCGCGAAATCCTTCACAGCCCATGATCTGCAACGACAATCACGTTTCTTTATTCGATAAGACGTACTTTTGAATATATAACGACATTAAAGTGCGAATGAAGTTTTCTCCGCACGAGAATCGCCTTTAGCAGCTCATCCGGTATCTTTAACGCCATATATTTTTATACACGACTCGACAAAATGCATTCTTGCGATCTCAAAGTTACAGGAGTTTATGCCCCGATCGGCGGTAAAAATCAAGCAACATAAGCGACAAAAGAGCCTGAAAATTTCTCACGTAATATAACTCGAAAGCGCAACGGCCCCAGAGCAACGCCGCCGCTTAATCGCGATAAATCCCCGAATTGGCTAGAGGCGCAGAGAATTCGCTTGGATCGCGCGCGGCTGGCATTATACAACCGGTTCGCTCTATCCCTTTACCGCTTATCTCACCGAGCCACATTTTGCGCTAATGCAAAAGGAAGATTCGTCGGGGGGGATGGACACACGCAGACACACACATACACACACACGTACAGTTACACACAGACGCGGGCACAATAATTCTCACCTTAGGATCGTGTGCTCGTCGGCGGCAGTCTTGTCCGCGTAATTCCGGGCGGCGAGGACAAAGCAGGCCTCGGCCTCGTTCATGCGCGCCCTCGCCAGATCGCCGTCCTTCAGGCAGGAGCCCTGGATGTAGATGACTCGCTGCGCCCAGATCGGCACCTGCAGGATCATCCGCATCGTCGTGTCGAGCTCCATAGGCGACAGCAGCACCACGTAGTAATCCTATAAGTGCACATCCGGTAGTCGCATTGGTTGCAGGGATTGAACAAAAATCGGTCTTAGTCAATTCATTGGACCTTCGTTTATGCCTTTTCGTTCTGTTTTACTTTGTGTCAATGAAGTTTGAGTTTGAAACTTTTCTTGGAAATAATTGCCGACCAGTTTTATTAATTATCAGAATACTGGTAGTAATATTTCAAAGTTATAATCACATTAGAAAATTCATCGCGAGTAAAATAAAAAAAGATTATGTGCAGGTTTAATTTAGTTCAGCGATTCCAATTAACCCAAACATTTAAAATACTGATATTTAAGGTAATAAAATAGCTGGTGAAAAATTGTTCGAACTACATTTTCTTTCTTCTTTTGTCTCAATATAAATCCACCCGTTAATCCGTATTTAAACACACATAAAATAATAGGATTTTATGCAATATTCAATAGATATTAAAATCTCCATAAAATTAAATTACAATTGTTCCATCCATATGCTTAACCATCCCATATTGATTTAGCTTCTATCGAAAGGTACTCTTTAAACAGATTACCATCGCACGAAAAAAAAGTCAAACAATTCCTCTTCCACTTTTTCTTCCTACCGCACTATGGGTAAAAGAGCGATTAAAAGGGATAAATTTGATTGCGCCTCGATTTCCACGTTGACCCGTCGCGTGTTCCCCTTACACGCTTACCAGGGGCAAAAGAAATTATTGCGCTCTGGCTCGTTGATTACTTTATGGATTTCGCCCGTTAATGCCCAGAGAGAGAGAGAGAGAGAGAGAGCGAGGAAGAAGGGCGTTTCGCCTCTTTAAAATTCTAAGTGAATATAAGCTCCGGGCAAACAGAGCCGGGCTCTCTTCCTCTCTCTTCCTCTCTCTCTCTCTCTCTCTCTCTCTCTCTCTCTCTTTCTTGCTCACCTGTAGCAGCGGATGTGCGTAGAATTCGTTAAGGAAATCCATGATGGTGTCTGCCTGCAGGGTCGTGCTGCAGACCACGACGTGTTTTTCGCTTTGAGCCCGATGAGACGAGTAGGAGCCGCCGAGCTTTTGCCTTTCCATCCACGTGAACGCTAGCTGCTCGAACTATGGAAACGAGATGCATATCATTTGAATTTTGTATCGGGAGAGATGAGGAGGGCAAGAGGGAGAGTGCGGCGGAGAGTATCGATTTGGTGCGACTGGCGCGGCGCGCTCGCTGACGTTTCCCACTATGGACGAGTGTTACGCGTCGCTGGATTATCACGTATATAGAGGTTAGAACACAAAATTGATGGGACACGTTAGAGGCGTGAAAAAGGATTTTTTTATTTTGTCCGGGAGAGCGGATGTGATGAATGGGCAAGAAACGTTTCAAGAACGTTATTGTATGAAGGTGTATCGAAAGAATGCAGTCTTAATAAATTCTTTTTATATTACATTCTTTGTGATTTTTAATGTATCTACCGTACAGCTATATTATAGAAATAGATTAACATTTTACATGTTTATTTTGTAATAAGGGATTTAGATGAAAAATGAAAAAAGTACTTGGTTGATCGACTTGAAGTTTTTAATTATCAGCGATACTATACTTTTTCTTCTATACTGTGCCTCACTTATCAACAAAATAATTATTCAAAAATAAAACTAAGAGTTGAATATTCCATTAAAGAGATGCCAAGCATTTTAAAACTTATCTACGTAGTAGCGTTTGCAGCCAACAAATTCTTTTCAGTTTCGTGTACTTTAGTAAAAGACAATGCTACAAAATTGAATTTCTTTGTGCACATTTAACAACGACCTCCAGTTAAACATGAAACAAACTGAAATGCATAAAAGTAAAAACTTCCTTTGATAAAATCTGGTTAAAGCTCGAACTGTAAGTAAATTTTTATCAACAGTAAGTCTCGTCGGGTTTTAATTCACCACTGCGAAGTTAAAAATTGAAGATTTTTCCTTTCAGTCGAGAGTAATAAAAACATCGATTTTTGTATGGGAGAGCTCCATTTGAAAAGCGACGTTGACGGCTAAAAGCTTAAAAGCACGCGAATTTCCAATCACTATCGTTTTTTCATTAAAAAAGTCAATTTTCCGCGAACACAATCCGATACAGGAGTCAAAGCGATGAAAACGCGCTTCCTGTATGTGCTTGCGTGAATGTGGGTGTGTTGGTATACGTGAGCGTCGCATCGTGGCGATGCATTGAAACAATGTAAAAAAAAAACCCCAGACAAATATTATTCTTCGTCGAGCAAAGGTCTGTCCCTTTGTACTTGGCAAACCATAATATGAAAATTAACCGATGTTGCAGTAATGGGACACAGAGCGGACCGATATGATAAAGTTCATCCGATTATATCACGGCCGAGTACTACAGCTGCATCGGCACATCTGTATAAATTTTAATTTTGCAAATTAATACACACGATGGCGTCAGGAGTTTCCATGTGGCGCGTTAATCACATGATTGGCCGAAAAAAAAAACTCATAAAATTAATCAGTTAATGGACTGCATTATACAAAAAAATTGGTTTTATCTGGTTGCGCAGTATCTTTTGTAACAAACACAACTTTTATAAATAGTAGGTGCAACTAGATACTAATGTTACAGAAAGTTAATTAGATACGTGAGAATGACATGGTATTTTGCAAAACTTTTACTTGTCCGACCACATTCAGACTTTACTACTAAATTTATATAAAAGCTTATAACAAAACGCAGATATTACGTTTTGGTATGCACAATGTTCAAAAACTGTATTTCTCGTGTATTCAAAAAATATTTTTCAAAGGGTAAAATGTTAAGAAAAGAAGAAACTGTTGCAATGTAAATCGCGAAATTTCCGTACATCTTTTTTACTAGCAACGCAAACATTACATAGATTCGCAGTCCAAAGGCTATACACATCGACTCGTTCCACTGATCCCGTGCGCTCACACACACACAGTTGTATCAGTAGGAAAGGTTAAAATCACGAAATTCCAATCACCACCGCCTCGACTCTCATTCCCGTTTTCATTAAAACAGTCAATTTCCTCTCGCATTTACAAGCAAGCACACGCGCTCGCACACACATACACACATACATGTAAAAAGAATATAGAGAAATTCCAAAGGTAAGCGGAGCAATACACACGACTCCTGTTGACAGGACGATAGAGAGAGTGAGAGAGAGAGAGAGAGAGAGAGAGAGATGCAACTGACAGGCCAAACAGCTGTCTGTCAGTCGCGAGAGGGAACGAGAGAGAGAGAGACGAGACAACGACGAGGACGACGGGAAAAGCGAGACCTGCCTGCCATTCGTCAAGCGCCGCCGCCGCCGCCGCCGCGGCTTCGCATTACACGCGCCGCTGTAGCTGCCGGCCCTTCTGCCTGGTGCACATGCACATCGCGCGGCGGCAACAAGTGCCGCCACCGCCGCGATACTCTCTGTATTATATGTGTGTGCTCTCGCGTGCTTCTCTCTGTACGGCCGATTTCCAAGAGGGTAGGAGGAGAGGTGCGATATGCAGAGCGCGCGAAATCCGATTAATTATGTCGGGGGAATTGAATTTGGCGCGCGAAGGCGCGATAGCCTGTGAGAGAGGTTACGCTTGGGAGGGAGGGATTTCGCGTGTACGTGTGGCTGCGCCGTATGTTAATCTCATGGATGCGGACGAGCTCTGTATACGGACTGGGAAATTTATAGGCTGCTTTTAAGGAATTCCCTACGCGCGATACTCGGGGCTTTGAAAGGCTTGTTTACTGCGGGTTTCTTGGGCTTTACGAGGAGTGATTTTTTATTATTCGAGTTATGCTTCGAGTGATTTTAGGTGTTACGAAGACTGGCTTATAAAGATTTGAGGGTTAGTCTTCTAGTCGCGCTTTGATCGATCTTTATCCGATAGAGATGCGAGTCCAGCTTTTCTCCGGATAATTCAGTTAATCCAGATATTTTCAACTAACTAAAGAATTTTCGAGTGATTTTATGAACTGGATTAAAGTGATTATTTTTCATAAAATCTGTTGATGAAAAACAGATAAAAATTAATTGGTCATTTCATAGTTACACACATTATATATTGATTAAAATTTACATTATACTAGAGTGGATACTTGGTTATCTGAATTTGTGGATAGTAAGGAATTGTAAATTTATAATGAAATCCTTAATCCCGAATTAGCTAAAGAATTACCCATAGAAATTCATCCTATATGAGATAGCGTGTGAAAAGAAGTTTTTCTGAGAGCAAGATTCTCACAAAAGATGGATTGCATAAATCTTTTAGTAGAATAGCATCGTTCTGTCTTGCATTAAACTTCCATCTTCTCGGAAAAATCAATGTAAAGCGAATCTTTCATAGTTCAGTGATTTAATTTGTATGGAACAAAATTATTTTTCCTTTCACTAGCACCATAAAATCAAAATAATGTGTTATATTTTTTGACAAAAATAATAAATATAAGAGTAACGTAAAATTCTGAGACTAGAAAGACGTTAAATATTTATAAAAAGAACCCTTTTCTGCCCGTCAAACAAAATTCATTTCTGCAGAGAATCGCAAAATGCAGCCTTTTAATCTTCCCTAAGAGAGATTACGAAACTAAGAAAACATCGAGGTAAAAAGAAAGGCAGGCAGGCAGTGTTATAAAGAAGAGACACTTGGAGACACGAGAGAAACCTTAGTGCAGTTCGCCTGGGATATTTTGCGAAACGTTTGACGGGCGCCACTGTGGAACTCGTACCCAACCTCGACGAGCTCATAAAATAACTATAAAATAGAGAAGGCTGGCTGGGATGCGCGCTATGGTCTTGTTTGGCTTGAAGCTTGCATATCTTATAAAATTTTGAAGAAAGTCTGTCCTTCCAAAGTGCACGTAAATTCAATAATACTCATTGGCAATATGATGTAATCCGCGTGTAAAGGGCATCTTAAAAATCCAGAGGCACAGCGAGTTTTGAATGTCGATGCAACAGTAATGTAGACAAAGCGTTCTCAATTTTCAGGTAGCTGAAACGGTAAAGGTAAGTAGCTAAGCTCTGGAACGGTTCAAAGGGTTGAAGCTTACTCGTTTAGAAAATATAAATAAATACTTCGGTAGAGAGGCTTAGGGTTCTATTTAAGTCGACTCTCTTTCCTTGCACTACTTAATCATCCACACTTGAGTATCTTCGTTTGATTGCCCGAACACAATTCCCTTTAAACGCACTCCTCTACCGCACTTTTCTAATTATGACGATTCGCTAAAAGCAGCTAATGCACTAAAATATATATAACCGGGGAATTCGAACACCGCGTACCGAGTAACACCTCTTTCACCTATTAAAATTCTCACATATTGACCGTATATATGCTGCACCGTTGAGCACCGTATAGCACCTCATTATTCGACCGAGCCATGAAAGAATCCGGGGGTGTGGTGCTGAAAGCGTGTAGTTCGTAGGGGAGTAAAAAGCCAATTCGAGTCACATAGCCCCCCTCCAGGCGTAGTCCGTCCTTAAAGAGAATACGACCGAGCGAGAGTCTGCAGCGTCTGGGCGAATTTTACACGCGCACTCGCGTCTGCGGGGGATCTCGCGGTATAGAGCGAGGATAGGAGCCGAAGCGACAATTAGTGCCAGCCGTACGAGCGCGAATTAATGACCTCGTAAAGGGCCCGCGCGGCGATAATTGAAATTGACGGGAGAAAGGGAGAATTAACCGCTCTTGAACGATATCTTCGGCTCGAGTTACGGCTTCGATTGTTACCCGGGGCTCTTTCGGGGGCAAATAAAATTGCGAATGACGTGACGTGAAATTTGCTTCTTTTCTCTCTCTCTCTCTCTCTCTCTCTCTCTCTCTATCTATCTCTCTCTTTCGCTTTGTCTTTGCTTGGCTGCTTTCTTTCGGTCGGAGAGAGACTACTAGACTGAATTTTGGCTATGGAGCTCATATTTATGTTGAAAATAACAGATTATTATTTCTATCTATATATATATATATAAGAAAATATTGTGCTCTGACCATTTGAGTATATATATCTATTTACAATCAAGTGAAAAACGCTTTCGATTATACTCATAAGGTTGAATACACAATGGATATTCAATGTATTTGCTTAAACAATTATGATTAAACCACAGCATCGAATGTATATAATAACAGGAAGACTGATTGATACGATAATTGAATGCTCAAATAATGCATCGCACGAGTAACATTATACGTACTGTATAACTGCGTCGATCGTATTATGAATGTATACCTTACATTACTAAATGATCGATAAGAATCATGATACTTACCTTCCTAATAATTAACGGACGAAAATATTTGCTAATTTAACACTCTTATAATGATAAATACAAAAGTAAAACCTAAAAGTACAGATTTGAATTTCAATGTTCGATCGATCAAGCACCTGAATTAAATTGTCAAGTTTCATGAAATACGTGCCCTTATACGCACACGAATGACTAAATATTTCAGGTGCCAAAGCGCAAAAGTGCCGAGCAAAGAGCGCGCAATACATAAGTAAGAAAGGAGTGTGTCAGCGGCAGTCTATCCCAAATCGATTTGGCTCTCGGTATATAGAGAAATATATATACTCACTTGCGTAGGTAAGACTATGAGCGCGACGCATATCATTATGACCATGTAGAGCTGAGAGGGCCAGATGTCGGGCACAAAGTCGCCGTAGCCAACGGTCGAGAAGGTCACGACGACGAAGTACGTGCTCTGGAACAGATTGAGGCGACGGTGGCCGGCTCGTTGAAAGTGCTGGATACCGCATACGCTGGAAGCATATTTACACACACCAAGTTCAAATTTCCTGTCTACGACCGTGGCAACTACTAGTCGCGCTTATGTTCGCGGGGGAGAAGAAATTTCCATGAAAGGGCGACTTTTTATAGGGACAAATCGAAGGCAGAGTCGTGCATTTTATTTTTGGTGATCGCACGGGGGTCTACGGAACGATTTTCATATAAAGTCCGCGCGTACACGCGAGCTCGCGTTTTAACGCGCAGCTCCGTCGGCGCCCCGTTATCGTCTCACTTTACAACTCAATTTTCGCACTCGTACTCTACCCTCTCATTTCGAGCGAGATGAAAGACACATTATGTGCGCTTTGCATTTTTTCGTCGGCGATATTTAAATTGGCTCGATTGCATAAGTAGCATTGAGTAAATACGGTTTATTAAAGTAAAGATAATATGCAACGCTAAAATTTTCGGTTTGGTTTTGATAAAAAAAATTTTATTCGCAAACAATAATGGAACAATTTAAAAATCTTAATACACTTAAATTTTGTGAAAATAATTGTTATTTTGATGAAAAAATACATTTTTATGAAAATAGCTTTAGTTGGCCATGGTTACTGGATGAACAGAGCCAGACAACTATATTGTTTAGAGTATCGAAATACTAATTGCTTTACAAAAACAGAGCCCCCTTTTTTCGCATTCGTTAAATTTAATTGAAACCGTATACGACATACCCTGATATTTCACCTAACTGGAGGATTAGCATGATCTCAAATAATTATTCCGGGGGAGTAAAAAGGACACGAGACTAATTTGGCGGCCAGCTTGTAATCTACCATTGCTGTAGGCTACAATTTCAGTGAATTATTAATTTGGAAGAAATGAAAACGGAGAAAGCTTTGTTCGTTAGGAGAGTTGAGCCAGAAAAACAAAACTTGGAGCAAAGTAAAATTAAGATTACGAATTAGTTCTTTTTCTTACCCACAGGGAATCGCAATTTATTCTATTGCATTTGTTTTAAACAATTTCGAAAAGTGTTTTAATTTTCTGTCTATTGTGTTATTTTAAAAGACATAATTTATAAAGTTGATAAATTATCCCATTTAACGATATTGATTAATTCATACTCAACTGATTGATATACTAATTACACGGCGTTTAAACATTGAAATACCACATTTACATGAGTAAATGCTAAACTTTTCCGCTAAGAAATAAATAGGCTCATTAGCCTAAGAATTACGCGATGGTTAAACTAACTATTCATTATTTAATAAAAACTCCATTCACCCTTAAAATTTTGTGTATACCTTCATCGCGCGCGGGCAGGAAAACTTCGCATTTTAACATAAAAATGCCTCATCAAAACTGCGATAACAACTTTGTCTTGCAGGGGCAGAAACACCCAAGGACAAAGCAGCAAAAAAGTGCCACTCGCCCCTAGCGTTTACTTCACGCTTCGAGAATTTCGCTACGTAATAAAATTATCACACGAGATAAAACAAGACCTGAAAATGCTCCCGAGAGAGGGAATGAGAAATTCTCTTGTTGAAATGTTACATCTCTATCAGCACTCCTCAATTTGAACAAATTGCTTTTTTTAGTTGTGCCAAATAATAGTTGAAGCAATCAATTAGTTTTTGTACCTGTACATTGCAAAATACATCATTTTTTTTTTCTTTTTTTGGTATATCGATAACGTTTCCGCTGCTAAAGGACAAGAAACATCGGGTTGCAAGAAGGCTTCGTTTGGAAAATAAACGCGAGAAAATATACAGCTTGGCCAGACCGCTTAGCTCGAAGGACGAGTCGGATAGACAGAGTGAGCGCGCAGGGCCGGGGGGTGGGCTACTTGGTCCGAGTGTTTTATCGCGCGGTGTTACACCGGCGAGAGAACATTTATAAAAGTTTTATTCATTATGCATGCGGCCCCGTTACTCGCGCCGACAGTATTTGTACACCTTGCATCCCCTTTTCTACCCAGACGCTCGTTCTTCTTTGACTCTCCGCTCCCTTTCTTTTTTCTCTCTCTTTCTCGTTCCATTTTCCTCGTCGCCTCACTCGCCGCGCTTATTGTATTTTATTAATGTTTGCCTTGGATTAACTTATTAGCGGCGGCTCAATCTTTCTAGTTTAATTAAAGAGAGATGGCCAACTATACTCTTTTTAAATGGATGTTAGTGGATATTGCTGTCTAAAAGTAGATATTTATTTTCATTGATTGACAGTTGCAGTGTATATAATATCGATAGGTGAAGAAAAAAAGATGAGAATTTAAATTGAAATTATCTTTGTTCGTTTGATTTGAAAGTTTGTAAAATAAGAATAATAAGAATAATTTGGACGGATTGATCAGATTTACGGTGGAAAGGTTGAAATGAAATATTCGCAATTTAATTAAAATAAATTGGTAATTCTCGTTCGTTCCGAACGATAATTTGCCTATTGATTTATTTCAAGATTCGAACGAATTTATCGTTCCAATTCAAGCTTTCCTTCTTCGTTCCATTAAAAAAACATCGTACAAAGGAAATAGTCCACATTATTCAGTATCCTTACTCAAAACTAGATTCAAAATTCATTTTTTTTTGCATTAACAAAATTCACAAACGAAAGAAGCTACCGCGTAATTGCAAAAATCCTCGATGCATTCAAGCCGCGCCAAAAAAACGCCAAATCTCGGCCCCACCAGCAAAACACAAACTGAAAAGAGAGAGAGAGAGAGAGAGAGAGAGAGAGATCCAACCCTTTGAAACCCCTCTCCTTGTTTCCCAGACGAAACAAAAAGAAGAGAGGGCGAAGAATCCCCCATCGCTCGCCAAAAAGGAAGAAGGCGAAGGAATATAAACCCTTGCATTGAATAAATATTCATTCGGCTCCCTCTCTCTCTCTCTCCTCACTTTACCCTCGGCT
Organism: Megastigmus dorsalis; assembly: GCA_900490025.1. Classification (NCBI taxonomy): domain Eukaryota; kingdom Metazoa; phylum Arthropoda; class Insecta; order Hymenoptera; family Megastigmidae; genus Megastigmus; species Megastigmus dorsalis. Next base: position 110,914 of record UELU01138863.1, read on the forward strand.
TCTCTTTCGCCACCGGCCGCGCGTACTTACTTATTTCCAACGGGACGAGCGCCGCGAGCGCGCCGACGCGCCGTAACGAAGCGCGCGCATTAATTAAAGCCGAGCACTAAACGGCTGGATTTGCATAGCAGTATATACGTTTATATGTGTGTGCGTGTGTGTGTGTAAAAGCGACCGGTGCGTCGCGTCGGAGTTCGGGGAATTCGTGTATGACGAGGATGGAGGGACGCCCGTGCGCGTTACGGAAGGGGGAGGGGGGAGGGGGGG